>JAVQJL010081012.1:0-18536 GCA_036024295.1 Nannoperca obscura | reverse complement strand
AAGGCTCAATTAAACTAATAAATCACAAAACTCGTAATCAAGTTTTTTTCAATAGATATTGATTTTCATACAACAGAGAAGTCTGTTCCTCATACTAGGAATACATAGTAAGCCATGAGAGTGTGACAGTGAGCAGGTGTGCACAATACCAGGACCCGAAAAATGAAGCAATTATTACACCATCATTTATTGGATTATTAACACCTGTTCTTTTCCTACTGTGTCAAAGGTCTATTGAGTCTGGATTACCAACTTGGAAAGCAGGCAACTGGCCAAACCCTATGGAGCTAAACAATGATAACAAGCTAAACAAATAAAAGCAAAATGAAACATACAGTGATTAAACCGGCAAAACTAAAAATAGGCTTGCACTAGCTGTGTGGTTAGTTGAAACTTTTGAAAAATACAAAATATAGGTCATATGTAGGATAAAGTTAATTGAGAAATGTCTTTTCATTTAAATGGCCAGTGTATTAAAGTTGTAGTAGATAACAAGATGACTGTATTGTTTTACAATTTGTACTAGTTTTGTCCTTTCGAGCACACCTGCATGTGATAAAACACTAATTAAGGGTCTTGTTTTAATGTGAGAGCGTTCCGTTTGACATTTAACAATACAACACCATGTGAAGAAGAAGAAGTGGTTCTTTGATGAAACACTATGAGACACTTATGGTAGGCAAATGTCAGCTCATGATTGAGAATAGAAAAGCTGATCTTACAGAGAAAAGCTGACAAATATAAAGTATCTTTGACTTTAACTATCAAACATACTGAATACTCAACTACTATTGCTGATAATAACGTTATATATGTCACTAAAAGCGACCCAACCATAAACAAAGCAGTAACAATTAGATCCTCCTCAACCTGAACAACATGAAAATTCTAGTTAAACATTAACGCATCATTAACAATAATGCAGTAAAATAATCATCTTCTGTTCTTTTACTTACAATAGAAACGATTTTGGAGAATGAAATGGTGTATTTACATTGTGGTATTGTCACTTTTAATTTGGTAAATAATGTGAATACTTCTTCCACCACTTTAGATAGATAGATAGATAGATAGATAGATAGATATATAGATAGATAGATAGATAGATAGATAGATAGATAGATAGATAGATAGATAGATGGAAAAATAGATAACACATCTAAGTTGTGTGCAAGTATAAACACTGACATTATCATATGTTATAGAGGCAAAAAAAGAGAGTTACAGAAAGACAGAGATAGTCCTGGGAGCTGCTACATTGTGCGCTACTGGTTTTGTTCCCTGTTAATAGGGTGGCTTCCTCTTCTTATCTCTGCACATTTGCAGGTGCTCTGTCAGAGGCAGCCCTCACTATCTGCTAATCTACTACAGTGGGGACTTGAGAGCCGGAGCAGCAGAGTCGAGAGAACAGCTTCACCGAGAGCGGAACAAAAGAAAACATTTTCTTCTGTCACAAATAACCAAACGGTCGATGCAAGATAATAAGAGATCCAATACTTTGGAGCTGCTTATCTAAAAATACTATAGGTGCTAATTTGTTGTATTGATTTAAAAAAAAAGTGTCATAAGATATACAAATGCATTGTTGTAGCTCAAAATATATGGTTTTACATTGGTGATTGGAAATTTGTTATTGGAGGGTGGGAGTCTAGATTGAAAAGCTGAAAGGACAGAGGAATGAATTTCTATTGTATGAAGAAATTGGCTTTTATCCAATAGAGGAAAATGTTTCATGGTAGTGCCTCGTATTGACATCAGACATATTTCACAGATAGCTGTGGTGTAATGGAGATTGTTTCCAATTGGATGTAAAATATCTGAGAGAATCATAATAATCCAGGGTGAGCACCTACAGTAATTAAAGAACGTCATGCTGATATTCCATTACAGGCTCTCTGAAAACCTTTGGGAGTGAAACAGCACCAATCTCTTTATGAACCATGTTGAATGTGGAACATTTTCCAACAATCAAAACAAAAAGCAGTGAAATCTGCTCTGAACTGCTCTCCACCACCCCTCTCAGCCCCCAACCTTTACTGGTTTTTACCACAGCAAATTGTGCAGGAAAGTACCTGGGCAGAGGAGCATACAGCTTTTATTAATCTTTCTTTTTCTCAATTCTTTGACTCTGACAGCTTTTAACTGAATTGTCTGCTCGGGCCTGTGTAGCCCCGTGGAGTCCAGACACAGGCCAGTGAACGCTGTGACATCTCCACTCCCCTCAGCTCTAGTGCTGCTGCCTTCATCCAATTTACCATGAAAGGAATCCAGACAGTCCCATAATATGACCCACGGCTGCCTCGATTGAACACGGTCGACAACTCTGGACCCGGGCTTCACACACATAACCAGCCGGCTATCTACAGAGGACCACTGGCTGCCTGCTACCCCTTGATAAGGCCTACTGCCCAGGGAAAGAGTGGACAGGTCCATCTGGCGGCATTTCATAGTGAAGAGTGCCCCCTGGTGCCTGTGAGGGCACAGCACAGTTACAGTGCCAAGTGAGTTATAAACTATTGCCTCTAATTGTAGTTAGGGGGTGGTTTTACTGTTGGACACAGATTACAGCAGTGTTTCCTCTCAAATTTCATTCAGCAGTGGAGCTTTGGGTAATTTTTTGCTGTTTTGGTTCCACATCCATCCTCGTGTCAGTCACAGTTATCTTTCTAATGCAGGAGACTGCAGTGAGAATTTTTTTTCTTATGATACTTTATCACAATGAAAACATGATTTGTCAGCGTTAGGGCTGAGCCTCCATTTGTTTTGAGGGGAAATTAGAAAAAAATAAATACCAAGCTATTTTAATGTCACTTTTTTCTTGCGGTGGTTGTCGCTTGTTTTTCTTGCTGTGATTTCACACCCCGTGAGTAATGAGAAATCACAGCTCTGCAGCCCACCATAATTAAGTCCCCAGTTTCTGACTCATCAGAAGAAGTTACTGAGTTTGATTTTAAGCCTTTAACTGTCCAGAGATAACAATAACTGACAAAAAAACAACTAACAAAAAAGATACACTCAAGCAATATCTGTTTTTTTCTTCTGGTGGGTCTATAACACAACAGAGAACATATTATCTAAAAAAAATAGGAGCTTTGTTGAAACGGCTTACCAAATCAAGCAGATTTTACAAACCTTTACAGTCCCACAAGCTAAATACTGCTCTCGAGGTTTTTCCTCTTCCCCTTTAAAAATGCAGAAACTAATGGAATTAATAAAATGCCAGAGGCAACATCTGCATCTCTGTAGCTGTTTTGGCAAATTGACAGAAATGCTGAATATTGGCACACATTTCCTACATGTTTGATCCAAAATACTCTTATCTCCCAAATCCTCCTGTTTTTTCTCTCTCTGTTTGTAAGTGAGGGAGAGAAACAGAAAAGGAGCAATAGACAGTGAAACAGACATTTTTACCTTTATTTACCAGGCTGAAAGTTTGTGTATGTGTGAGTGTGAGTGTGTGTGTGTGTCTGCAAGGGCAGCTCCTCATCTCATGGTAGGAGTGTGTATCATTTTTTGGAGAGTGTGACAAATTGGGGCCCTCGGCTCTGAAATAGAGGCAACCAGGACCATCCATTCTGCATTATTCATGAGGAGTGGAGCATTCTGACTGTTGCTGTGATATGGCGCTAGACACCATATCACAGTTAGTCAGAATGTCAAACTACTACATTTCCTCTGTCTGGCCCCATCTTCTGATAAACAGGAAACGAAGGGACCAACTAATAATAATGTGAATATGTGATAATGAAGAGGTTTTTTGGAGATAGTGGGTTTACAATGAGCTGACTCACTTTACTCACAAGTAGTTATCATTTTTGTGTCCCGGTATGTTTAAACACAATCTGTATACATTATAATGAACATGTACTCAGAACCTACAGCACCATGTATGAAATATAGTGTATACAGTATTTTTGTAGTTCAGATGTTGGTTATTATTTGCAGGAAAACAGCACACTCTTGTGGTATGAAAGTGCAGACACTTTTATTCAAGGCACAAGGTCCCTTTTGAAAAACTACCCATTATCTGTGTAGCATGGAGAACATAAAGCTACTTAATCATTTTATTACCTCAGTTTGCCTAATTTTTTCTCCAGGGGTGTCATTTTGATTTGCATTTTTTTTAAATATATAATGGTATACATGGAAATGTTTCTCTTGTTTTATTCATAGCATATTAATCTTTCTCTAATACAAACATAAGTAAATCTCAGCAATTACAGTGAAAAATGAGGCACAAATGAAATGTCTTGCAAGAGAAATAACTATAACAGCATGTATCCCCAAAACACTAGACCAAGGTAATACTTTTTCTTTTTATGGGTATGTGGTGTCCAGTGAGTTGCAGATATGGCTTTTTATTATGAAATGAAACTGATCAAATAAGAAATAAATGAGGAATGGAAATAAATTATAATAGTGAAAAATGAGAGTTGAGAATGGCACTGTTCTCACAGCTCTGGGTAACAAGACAATATAAAACAAGTAAAGAAAAGCAAGGGGAGACTTCAATATGTTTTTTTTATTAATTCTGACACACTGCGGTCAGATAGAAAAGTACGAGTTAAACTTTTCAAGTTGCTTCCATGACTTGTGCAAACACTAGACGGTATCCTGGGAAAAATCTTATTCAGGAAAAAACAAAATTGGAAAAGAAAGACATCAAAATGAATAAGTGCATTTAAACCTAGGTGTTGATTCTTTATGCAGTATTTATTGATTCCCAGCTTCATATAAACTGGATGTTGAGGCATAAACATAGTACATTTGAACAAAAATATAACCAATATTTACAATTATTGTATTAAAAATACAAAAACAACATACGTACTCCACCAATTGTCTTTTTAAAAGACATACAGGTCAAAGTAGTACAAGAAAGAATGAAGAAAAGAAGGTCATCACCAGCTAAATGTACATTTCTCACTGACATCACACATCAAACGGAGTAGCAGTTCTACCTACTACACTTATCTTTACGCTTGTACGTTTTTGTGCAACTTTTTGTTTTTTGAAATAGGACTCTGCGCGCTAATATGCACATAATCTTCAGAGTTGAATGAAAGTGAATGATGCATGTCACCACTGTATTACAAACAAATTATTAACAATCCATCTGCAGCCATTACAAAAAAAAATAACAATAACAAAAGAAACCCTGGAAGTTATTAGTTTGTAGTCACGGAACACAGTGGAAAACACTGCACTCATTCATCTTTTTCTCAGTCTGTAGTTTCCAAGACTGATCAATGTGATCAGTGTGACTCAGTGATAGAATAAAACAAAAAGTTACTTTTCACAATTGGATTTCAAATCGATTGGCAGCCTTGACAAAGTTTCTTCATATGTCAACTTCCCCACCGGAGTCAAATCAAAAGAAAAAAAAAATCTAAATCTTCAGTCACTTCCATTGATGGAAAGATACAGTCTAAAAACAGGATGCAGGCATTAGCGATATACATACAGCATCCACTGAGCTGATGTCTAACAGGTGAGAAGAGTTTCTGAGGAGGAATCTATCAGCACAACAGCAGAGGGAGAGGTGGCCACTCCGTGTGTAGACACAAACATGTACTACACTGCAACACAGCAAGTCCTACGGTGCCGTCTGAAGCCAAATGACAACAAAACAGAAAGAAAACGCTTGGCTTCATATCTTGTACCGAGTCTTAATATATTAAAAAAAGGTCTGGGGAAGTATCTTGATAAGGCATTTCACTCCACTATCGCTTGATTCAAGATGTTCTTGAAACAACGTGATTTGTGATGGGAACAATGCAAAAAAGATGTATGCAATCATGGCATTAATAAGGCGCTTTGGACATTCACAAAAATGTGGCATTATGTTCAGGTTGGGGGAAAAAAGACAAATCTGATTTGGGGATACTTTTATTTTGAGGGAAAATATGTGTATTATAAGACTCTGTACAAGATCTTTTGTAAAGTTAGACAGAGGTACACTCACAATTTGCACACTGGCAGCTTCTGAAATATGTTGATGTTTACCACCCTGGTTGGTCTGTGATCCCTTCATGCCAAAATAAAAGAACGAGAGGCGACTTTTCTGATGTCAGCGAGGGCTCACTTACCACTCACAGTTTGGACTTTGATTGATAAATTCCCAAGTGATTGTAACATTTCCTACCAGACATGACGCCATTCAATTTAATATGGGGCAAAAAAGGGGTGAACCTCCAGGGTGAAATCTTCTCGACTGCAGCTGCACTTTGTGATTTAGTTAGCTTCAGTTACCTTGTGTACCTCTGGTACACCGTAGAGACAAACATGATGGGAGTCAGACATGTTTGCTCAGTTTTCAGTGGGTGGTCCATCACCTCTGTGCTTTTTGATATCACAAAACATTATACAGCAAGCAACTGGATGATGAAAAGACTCCGATATAACCAGACGAGCTCCGAGGTGGGATGATGGTAAGATATGGTTCACTCATACCCTGGTATCCAGGCCAAATGTCTGGCAACATCTAGGATTGTGCTGAAAGTGCTATTTTTAGACATGGATTGTGTTTTTGTGTATGTTTGTGTGTGTGTGTGTGTGTGCGTGCGTGCGCGTGTGCATGTAGGCATGTCAGTACACTGTGCATGTCGGTTCTCCCTACTGGGTTCTCCTCCTACATGTAGCTTTGATTTGAACCAACACTTGATAAGCTTTCACAAGTGAAACATGAGATAATACTGGATTTAGAGTTCAAACACTCGACAACAGATGGGTTGTTTCAGTCCAGGCAGAGAAATGGGTTGACTGGGTTTCTCTTTTCGGCTCCCAGAGTGCAATCAGTGAAAAAAAAAAAGAAGAAAGTCTAGTGGGAAGAGTCAAGTCAACCGTTGTTTCTTTCTGTCTTCACACCAGAGTACGTGTTATGGTTGTTGATTTGTTCTGTTTTTAGAAAGTGCAGATGAAGCTCAACATGTCATGATGCTGTTGTGTTAACAGGTGGGTTTGGGGGTTTTGTCACTGGGTAGGGGGGCTGCTCTTAAGGAACCGCTCCCGTTTCTAACAGCAACATCTATGTGGTTTATTGTGTGTGTGGCCAGGTGGACTCCCTGGCACCAGTTAGGTTTCTGTAGTCTTCTTCCAAAGTGCCAGGCATTTTGTCCTCATCTTTGACCTTCTCTCCATCTCTTCTTCACAGTATTTTTTTGCATGCAGGGTCATTCAATCCCCTATGATGCTTTAAGGCAGGGGAGGGAGACGAGCAGAGGAATCCACCGATCAGGAGGGAGAGCCAAGTGGAGGAGGCAGGCACGTACGTAACTGATGATGAGTCCCATTGGTCTATCTGTCTCTTTAATCATGCCCACCCCAAAACCAGGGGACTTCAAGTTGCAGCAAGAGGATGTCCCACTGTTGTCCCTCAGACCGCTGACACCTGTTCATCCTCTGTGAAAAAAAAGAGGCAGTGAAAGGTTACAATGAATGTGGACATGCCGAGTATAAACTATTGTTTTTAAAGTTCAAAAGGTAATGAAGTGTTTACTTCAGTTTAAGCTGAAAACTAAAAAGGGCAGCTGCAGAGGTGTTGCCTGCCTTCTTATAGGTCACAAACCATCAATCGCAGACACTTTTTAATGCCAAACCTTTTCCCCAAGCATGCCATTGTTTTTCAGCCTTCCATTCATGTCAGTATGATTTGAAAATAGTGTTTCATACAAAGATCCTCCATCATCAGACATGTTACCCTGGATGTCCACTGGCATGCGGATGTGTCAAGTTTCAGGTAAACCGTGTTGTTGCAGCTCCAATGTCCACGTCAAATTTATTTATCTTTTACAAACATACTGAATAAACGTTTGCTGCTCATTTACTTTGGCTGACAGCAGATTAGTGGCGGTACTTTACTCAGTTTAATTACTGCACTTCCTCATGTTGTATCTCTGTTGCCTGCATATATTAGCAACAAGCTAACATACCAACAGAAAGTTGCATACTAACCTTTCTTCATCCCCCTCACTCTATCTTCCTTCTCACTCTCTCTTGCTACTTACTTCACAATAAGAAAAACTAGTTTTGCTGTTCATGTTACCACAAAGTCAGTAACAAATAAAATCCACTGCTGAGTATTATTGTATTCAATTGTCAATAAATACAGACATTCACAGTGGACTGTGGCACACCGGACAGAATGGCAGCATGTTTGTATCACGACACAGCTGCATTCAGTGGACATTGGGGGTCTGAGTCGGTGATGTAGCGCTTTTAATGTAAGGAATACCCAACCTCTAAATTTTTCTTCACGAAATCCATGTTCACTTTTGTCTATTAACTTTTTATTACGTGACAAAGTAACCCTGTGATGGTTTACCCCTTTTAAGCAGATGTCAATTCTGTTTTCAGTTGATTTTCATCTTGTATTGAAATAAACAGGAAAAAAATGGCTGCCTGGTAGAAAAATATTCTAAAAACTCTTGCTTTGGAAACTTGTTGGTAATATTTTTTTTTGCTCTGCATGCTTATGCCCAACTGCAATAATTAACCTGTATAATTTGAATGTGATATTTGTACTATGCAACATCTCCCAAAGGACAACAGAGGGAAAAAAAGCCATTTGGCTAACTCTGATAACATTTACAGTAGTGACCAATGGCTGTTCTAAAATCTAATTGTCAAACTAGAATATGAGACTTGATTAAAATTGAAAAACACTGGACAGCTGTGTGTATAAAAAGTGGCGACACAACAATACAGAATTCATCCAGTCACTAGATGCGAGGAGTCAGTTGCGTGCTGGTGCAGGAGAATGGAGGTGCATGTTTTCAGGCATTGAGTTTGATTGCATGGGTGAGAGGATGCTAACAGCACTGTGGCTGCTGATGGATGCTGTTCAGCACAGTGTGCGTGGCAGTGAGAGAGAAGAGCAGAATGTGTGGTGGCAGAGAGTCCAACCAGTATGACTCATGCATGATGACATATTGTGGGTTAAAGGTGAGGGTCCCACTCCAGATGAACAATTCCCAGATCATAAATACTAAATGTCTGAATTTCAGTTTTGGATCATGAACACTGATAGAGAATTGCAATTTAGAGTGCGACTGATCCTACTGGTGCTGTGGGAAGGTATATTCAGTCTCAGTCCAAGTGTGTGTTCCTGTTCACATGCAGGTTCATTGGAGTGGAGGGGGGAGAAGGGGCAACCTGATAAATTAGTTTTTACCTGCCTTGGGGAGAGGGGCCCTGCCTGTTAACCCCCGTACACACACTCTCAGGGTCTGGGAGTCTCAGGTGTATGCTGTGCCACTGGCTTTGGCTTCCTCAGAGCGATTAGTTTGGAAGACAAGGACTCACCCTCCTCTTCTTCCTCAGCTTCTTGCTCCTCAGCCGGAGAGCGTGTGCGGTGGAGGCCGCCCGCCCGCTGTTTGGCCCCCTGGTGGGCCTGGTGGGAATCAGGCGACTGGGTGACCATGCGCGAGCGCTGCAGAGCCGTGGTGTAGTCTGGTGGCCGGCGGCCCGTGTGGGTCACCGTGGACGTGGGAACAGCCGGGGCCGGGTGCTGCCCTTCAGCCAGGTTGGAGATGGTCAGAGCAGTGTAGCCGGGGGGAGTCGGGGGAGGATCACGGTATCGGCTTTCTTTCCGTGCTGAAGCGACACAAAAGAAGAGGATGCAGATGAAGATGATGAAGGCACTAGGAAAAACATTGAGAATAATCCTCATTCTTAGTTTTTTTTGGAGGAGCACTTTCCCCCCCCCTTTATTTTTATAGTGATTGTAGAGAAATTACAGGAAATGAGGGGAGAGAGACAAGGGATTAGCTGGTCATCTTAGCTTAGCATAAAGACTTGTGGTTTTGTGGGAGATTACGTGCCAAACTGTTTATTGGTCAAGGGAAGCGACTTCCTGTTGTTTTTACACTTCAGTTTTTTGCTGCTGGTCTTCAGCCTGTCTTTCTCTTGTGAAAAAAATGTCTGCCTAAACAAGTATAATTAAATTAGTAGAAGAACTTGCCCAATTAGCAATTAAAGAAACAGGACTGTAAAGTGCAGTCACTCACAAATGAGGCCTTTACCCCCAGCGGTGATTGGTGATGGTGTGGGCCGGCTGAGCTGCTTGGCCTCCTCTGACCCTGTGGATGTGATGCTACTTGTTTCTGGGTCGGCGTTGACGTCCTTCCCTCCTCTCCTCTTAATGGTGCCGGTGTCTCCCTCAGAGTCCTCGCCCCAGTACGCAGCTGAGGATGAGGAGGAGCTGGCAGATGCCCAGCTCCCCCTGGCCTGAGCTGCCCACAGTGCAGCAGGCCCCCCCCCTAATAAGGCCTCCTGTCCGCCAGGAGGAAGCCCTCCAATGCCACCTCCGCCCCCACTTCCGCCTCCACCTCCACCAAAGGCTAGAGTCTCCCAGCTACGCCCCTGCTGCATGGTCTGGATGTTGTCATGGGAACCAGAGGAGCAGGAAGTCCAGGAGCCGCGCCCGCTGTCTGCAGCATCGAGGGAAACACGATCACCCTGATCCTGAGTCAGCTCCTCTGAACTGGGTGAGGAGAGCACTGTAGGGCAGCCGGTGTAAATGCCCCGACAGTCCTGCATCGATGAATATGACCTGTGATGTGATACAAAATGGAAAAAAGGAAGTTTGAAGGTCGGATTAATGAAACAAATATTATAAACCAACTTCACCTCAAAGTAAACTAGTTAAGTTCTGAGTGTTCCTACCCGAGGCTGTACTGGTCCGGGTCGGTGGTGGCCCTTCGCTCCAGCCGCGGCCCCCCAATGTGGGACTCCCCGACTCCCCCAGAGTGACGAAGTCTCCTCTCCTCTTGGGCCATGTCGAAAGAGGAGTTACTGACGAGGCTGGAGCGGGAGGAGATCTCACTGTGACCAGAGTCTGAGTAGGCGTCGCCCATCCTGTTGTACCCTGGAGGACAGAGGACGAGGAGAGAGCTGAATAAAATACACGACAGAGAAATGTCCATTCTGATTGTTTAAAAATGTCCATCTATAGAGATGGAAAAAAATTTCCTCAGTCAAGTATATTAAGATTAAATTCAAATTGTTCATGTCCTCTGACAGTGCTACATAAAAGATCAAAAAGGATTATAAAGCCTTAACATGGCCTCCTACATGCTGAGTGTGTCTCAACCACGTTCCAACACAAAGCCCCAAAACATAAAAATAACTTATGGTGGCTCAACTTTTTTCATCATAAATCGTCTTTAATTCACATATCTTATCTCAGTCAGGCTTTTTCAAACGAGGCATTACACACAGACTGCGGTGAATAATTGTAGAGTGCCATTTCCAAGTAAGCCAACCAGCTCTTTAGGGATGAGTGCATTCGATTCTGACTGAAACAGCAGTTTACTACGACATGCAGGGTTTCAACACAGCGCTGAAGAGTGTGGAAAAGTTGAAATAATAAGCGTGAGGGGACTGGGAACTGCACAACAAAGTCTGGGAAAGTATAGCGAAATCACTGGTGCCGACTGCTGACACCATGTAAGTACATATTTTTTAGTTGAAGGAAACTGTCACTGTGGCATTTGATGTAGCTCAGCTATAGTAGTGTAGTCATATTTCCCAGCCACTATCAGCATAAATCATCTCAAATACCACTTCAATCTAGTCTATATTTTTGAAGTAGGGAGGGAATATTTAAATTTAAGTTTTTAGGAAGCTTCAAGTATAAACATGAGTCAGAGGAAGTGGCGACTGATCAGGATAAGCCACTAGGTGACATAATTAAGCTCAGGCTGACGGAGAGAACACAAACTCTGATTTTCCTACGTTTGCCACACTAACCTTTCTCGATCAAATTAAGCCAATTTTACAGTTTGAGAGAACAATGTTAAAATTATATAACCACTGACAGGCTGAACAACAAACAAACAAAAGGATCACTAAATCGACCCCAAATTTCTATGACAAATATATAAAAACACCAGTGATTTCTGGGAAATGCAGGGTAAATGCGTTACAGCAAGGACTCCTCAGTAAGTTCTTGCCAAAATCCTAAAACCAAGAGTTATTAGCGTTACAACTTAAAAAGCAGGATTCACGACTTAGATTAGTCTTAAACTACATTTTGTTTGTCAGGCCTAAAGAAATTCAGCTCACCACCCGGTCAGTACCAGTTTACCTGTGGCTGCAGGGGTTTCAAAAGGGAACACATATTTCTGACTCTGTGGCCTGCTAGAGTCCCCAGCCCTGTGATCAAGGCAAACACGTGACACAATAAATAACATATGGGAAACACACTGCAATGCATGCAGACAGCCACCAGGCGGCATATGCGGCACGTCATGACAGAGGGAAGGAGCCTGGAGAGCAGTACTGGAAGGAGGGAGGATTATTGGCTTACCCTTCTTGGGTGAGCTCTGGGGGGAGGTGGGAGGGGAGGAGAGCTGGGAGGAGGCGTTGGACACAGTGTCCTCTGGCTGCCTCCGGTGCCTTTCGTTCCCCTCCTCTGACAGAGACAGGATCTTCTTCAGAGACTGAGGGGAATTGGTGCCTGTGGACATTTGCAAGAAGATGAGCGGAATTAGCATGAGGAACACTGCCATTTCCCGAGGGTGCTGGGATGCTAAACTGCACTGTCTGGGTTTTTTTGGGATTTGCTTGTTGTCAGACAGGCTCTAGGTGGCAGCACTGTCGTAAAGAGGCTGGGAAAGGTTGGCTCTGCTATTGTCTGCAAATAACAGGATGAGGAAGAGAAAACAAAGCAATGGTGGCATGTAAAAGTGTGTGTAACAGTGAACAGGAGATTTATAGAGGCTTATTTTCACTCAGTCCGTAACAACACTGTTATACAATACAATCCACAAAAGAATACCGTACTTTCCGGACTGTTGAGTGCACCTGTATATAAGCCGCACCCTCTGAATTGACGCGCAAAATGACTGATCTGCAGAATTTAGTGTGAGTGCGTTTGATTTATGGTGATTCGAACGGTTTCATTGGTCCACTGTGACCTGTTTCATTGGTATGGTGTGACAAGCGTAAATGTATTGGCGGCATGACGGCGTGAAAAAAGTAGCGGCTTATAGTCCGGAAAGTACGGTAATATGTAAATCTTCTTGTAGGGAAAACTGTAACCACTATTATTAAGGTAATGTTAGCTTTGAGTCACAGAGATTTTGGCTTTAATATGACGTGTCCCTAACATGTCCTTAACAATATAAGTAAAGCAGTAGATAGTAATAACAGTAGAGCAGTTGCTCTAGTGGACTGTACAGTTTAGTTGCTGAAGAGGACTGTTGGACATACTCCAGAACCATACATTTGTCATTTTGATCAATCGATTTAGGTTTGTGACTTGATATGATAGTCTACACAGTATTTTCACACAGATGGTGCTGTACTAATAGATTTAAACTCAATACAAATACTTCTCATTGACGAAAGAGTAGCTTTCATTTAAAAAAACAACTTTTCTAATACAATGACAACTATTATGTATGAAAATGGGTGAGAATTCCTAAAAGTAGTGGTTGGAGGTATTCATTCAAACTTCTCATTATTGCAAATTCCTAAAGCTTGATCTTTATCTTACCAAAAGGCGGCAGATCCTTGACTGGCACTTTCTTTCTGGATGGGTAAAGGGCAACAGCGGGGACCTGGAGGGCCTGGTTTCCTTTAGCCAACTGGCCCCTCTGGGTGCTGGCAGCTCTGGACACGACTGGAGAGGTGTCTGGTCGCTTCCCACTGGAATTCTTGGGCACTGAGTAGGGGTAAAAAAGAGGGAGCAAATTTCCATTACCAAGTTCAATTTAGATTAAACTAAAATGTGTATGTAAAAGAAGTTATGAGAAGGCAGGAATTTGCTGTGTTGTTTAAGAAAACAACTAGTGATGGATGGTCAGAGCTGTTACAGGGATCAAAACTGTGAGTTTGCGTCTCCTTCTGTCTATGAGTGTATTAACAGAAAGTGAAGTTGGCATTAACAATGGGAAACTGGACTAGTGGTTCATTCATTTCTATTCTCGGTCAGTGACCCCAGAAGCAAGAGTGAGTGCCTCGTTACTCATGTGGTCCCATCCTGTTTGTCTCTGCTATGAATCCTGGGAACATGTGTCCTTAAAAGGGAAATATGCACTTAAACAAAATCAAGAACTCAACATTTTATTTGAAATATATTCTTGAGGGTATTTTCTGTTGGAGTTCTAAGAATGCAAAAATCTTCTATGTATTCGTTTGTGTACTAAGTTGTGTCACAAACTCACATGTACTGATGGAGGGTTCACACTGCAGCGAGAGTGTCTGCAGACTCTCCTCGTTCGTTTCCAGGCTGAGGTTGGACAGGTACTGTTTGACCTTCCTGGCCATCTGGGCGTCCTCGTAAAGCTTTTTGGCGTTCAGGAAGGAGCTGCGCCGCACCCGCTTCTTGTGTCCGCCTGTCTGGGTGACGTCGAGCACTGCCGCATTGGCACTACCCTGGCTTAGGGAGCTGGTCGCACGCACAAAGTCAGTCACACACACACAAACATGCAGATAAACACAGAGAGGAACGCAGATTTGCAGGCACAAACGCAGACAAAGACACACAAAAACAAATAGAAAGAAAAATACAACCTAATTAACATATTGCTTTAGTGTGTAAATGAGACTATATTTAAGTATAATTGTACAGGTAACACTAGTGGGCTATACAGGGACCATGGCATTTAAACTTGGACATGCAGAGAGCAGCTTTAGGGTATTTCTCTCATTCCAGACAGTGGGGTGGGGGGTGGGGCTGTGGTAAAACAGCTTTCGTTTCATTTCATTTCTAATATGGATATTTTAAAAACTGTATGAAAGACTGACTATCAAAATATACAATTTGTGTTATGCATATATAGATAGATATACATTTCATTCAAAGAAAAATAATAATTGTCTTGTAATACCTACTTTCGTATCTTGTAATTACAACTTAGCACCTCATATTTCTGAGATTAAGATATCATAATTACAAGAATACTCTCACAATTATGAGCTACAGATCTCGAAATCCCAAGATGGTTTTCTCATAATTACAAGATGCTAAGTCATAATTACCAGAAAACCTTTCCTTTTTTCTTGAGTGAACGCAATGTGCTTCCATGTGTTTCCCATTAAATGGGGTATGCACAATAATGTCCCATTTGACCACAAGAATGTAAAGCATGATTTAAAAAGAAACTTCATATCCAGAATCTCTGGCTGTTTGGAGGTTTGATATACAGATAAAACCTCAAAGACAGGTAAAGTTCTGAAACGGAAGCTGCATGCATAATTCGGTAAAACAATGTCAAAAAAGGTCACATTAGCTAATGTAAGGCTGGAATCCAAATCCATTTTGGAATCCAATCCATTGTTTAATATTTAGGATATATGTATGCGTTTTTTAGATTTCCCCCTGTGCCGAATTTATGTTGTTAGCACAACAGCTATAATTTCATGTAGAGTTCACAAAATATAAAATAGTCCAGTGTAACCTAATGTTAGCATAAGTGACCTTTGTTTTATTCAATGCCTTTCGGTTGGGGTCAGGCAGTGTTAGTGGGAGGATTCAACTCAAACTGGTTAATGGAAACAAGGTTTCATAAAAGATTAAAAGCGGCAAGCAAATTGGCTGTGGTGCAGGGAGGGCAAAAGCTTGTAGGGTCAGCAAACTTACCCTAAACTTCTCCATTTCTTCTTCCTAGAGGGTGGGTGCCATGAACAGACAAGCATGGAGGGCAAAGGGTGGACACAAGTAGAGAGAGAAAGAGACAAAGCTTAGGACAGGAAAGACCACCAAGATCACCAAAGAGAAGCAATTTCACCAAAGACCCACGTGAAGAGGAAATTAAATGGTAACACTGGTAGGAAGTGACCTCATTAGACAAAGACACACTTTCACAGGAGCACTGTGCACATCTTATGCCAACAATGTGTATAGGGAAACAGTTGCCAGAGGGAACAGCTGCTTGAAAGAAAAGCGTGATGCAGAAATCTTTACTCAATCAATGTGAACCGGTTAACCCCACAGAGCTGTTAGTCAGTGGAGTGCTGACTGGTGCTACAGAGACAGTGAAGGCTCAGCATTATGCTAAAATCTGGAGTCTTACCTGGTCCGGAACATGAGGGCTGGGTCCATGTTGACAGAGGCCATGCGACCTACATGGCGAATTTCTTTGGCAATCATCCTCAGCTTCTCAAAGTTCACCAGACCATCCACTTTAGAGTCATTTCCTGAGAAATAGGGGAAGAAATAAAGTGAATACCAATTACTCATTAACATTACACAGTTGACAAAACTAATACTGATCAGGAGGATTACAGGAATAAACAATACAACTGCAAAGCTACAACTACAAATTTGGGTTTAAACTGATGGAGGACCATAATCTGCCATTTTGTTTGTTATATTATGTACAAATGATTATGGAAAATGTGTCATTTCCAACTAGCATTTAAAGTTTGCAGCAACTACAAAAGCCAAAGTCATGTCAACACAAGAAAGCTATGCTAATGCTTCAGCTTGCTGGTAAAATATACATTAACCTACTTTTTTCTACCTGTTTCCTGGAACTGAAAAATCTATTTTCATGGTCCGATATTTTAACATAGTGTACTTTATTTTATAAAAGAAAAGCAGTGGCAAAAATCAATAATTTTCAAGAAAAGAAGGTAAAGCTAAACAGTTTTACTTAATAGGTAACTACCACTAGCTTAGTGGAATAGTAATATCTGCCATCAGTCTCCATAGTGAGATTCATGTAATTTGGTGAGGTCTGGCTACCTTTAAATCACACATATTAAATTACAGATGAATTTATTATACTAGTTTATTAGTTGAGATGGAAATTAAAGAGTTCTAATTTGTGGCATGTATATATGTATCATACGGCTATGAAAACTATGAAATATGAAATAGATTTTCAGTCAGTGGTTAACTTAATGTAAGCTTTACAAAATACCAACATATGAGAGGTGGGGTGAGCTGTTTGTGTTTATTTAGACACATGAATGTCATTTACCTTCATGTAGGAAGGTGAGGTCCTTCTTGATGACAGGGAACAGGGGGATGATTGGTGGCTGGAGATTCTGATTGTTGAGGACATTCCTGTACTTGGCCATATTTCTTGACGGGTCAAAGAGGTCCTGCAGGTCCCCAAACAGCTTCTCGTACTTGCTAGGTAGCTTCTCCCATGTTCCCCTCAGTCTGGAGACTGGAGCCAGGTTCAGACCACTGTGGGGGGAGGGACATATTAATGTAATGCATTTATTTGTTTATTTTATTACTTTACTCATACAAACAGCTAACAATGATAAGATAAATAATTTCTGCAAAAGTGACTACACCTACAGCCAGAGGTAGGTCTCCTACCAAAACAAATATGTATAAAACAAATACCTGATTACACGTCATCTCACCTAATGATGGCAAACATAGAGTTGAAGTTCTTGCACTCGCGGCAGTGCAGGGCGATCTTGATGAAGTGCTTGACGGTCTTCATGCGTTTTAGCTGGTTGGGCTCCCGTGTCACCTCTGTGGCCACCCAGAAGGTCTCGTGGTTGATGGCCTCCTCGAATCGCTTCAGGCTGGCTGAGCCGGTCTTAGAGCGCAGCTTGAACAGGTCATCGATGTATTCGGTGGGCTCGATGGCACAGAACAGTTCAAAGGCCCGCATGGAAAGCTGAGTGGCAACCTCAACTGTGCTGAGTTGCAACAAAGAGATCTGGCCTTCTCGCAGGAGGTCCTGAGCGTCCTCATCTGAGCATAACGTCTCTGTCTCCATGTTGCTCTTTAGGTAGTATCTGATAAGAGAGGAGAATGTGTGGTTTGTTTCTGTTGTTTCATTTAACAATTAACTGAAAATGATGTACTCTGATAAGACACAAACCACTTAAATGAAGCGACAATAGCAAACACTTTTCTAATGAGATGGTTTACATATTTTTTTATTTGATATCACTCGTTACCTTTTGTTCTTTAGAAATGCAAATAGAATTTCTGATATTTTTCGGATAACTAGCAGATTAGACTACTGCAATGCTCTCCTTTCGGTTCTATTCAAACATAGAATCAATCAGCTACATTTAATACAGAACTCTTCTGCTGAACATGCTGACTGAGACCAAAAAAAGAGCCCATATTACACCTATTATAAAGTCTTTACACTGGTTACCTGTTCATTTTCCTATTGATTTTAAAATTCCTTTAATAGTTTATAATACATCTGGCACCAGACTACCTCTCAGAAATGCTTGTGGTTTATAAACCGGAAAGGCCCCTCAGATCCTCTGGTTCCTCTCTTTTAGCTTTTCCACAAAGCAGAACAAAGACATTTGGTGATGCTGCTTTCAGCCGTTACGCTCTGAGCCATTGGAACAGCCTTCCAGAGGATATGACTAAAAACCCATCTATTTAGTCTGGCTTTTATGTAGTGTTTTATAATTATAATTCATTATATTTTATTCTATTTCTAGTTTTCATTTTATTGGTGATAATTAAATGTATTTATTTATTTACACTACCGTTCAAAAGTTTGGGGTCACCCAAACAATTTTGTGTTTTCCATGAAAAGTCACACTTATTCACCACCATACGTTGTGAAATGAATAGAAAATAGAGTCAA
>JAVQJL010081010.1:0-26862 GCA_036024295.1 Nannoperca obscura | reverse complement strand
TGGTTGTGGTTTATCTAAATTAAAAAAAAAAATTTAAAATCAAGCCTATTTGAGTTATTTCAAATTCAAATTTTTTCTTTTTTCCCCCCCCCCCCCCCAAACACCTCTTAATGCCGTTTCTTAAAGACATCCACAATACACCTACATGCAAACGCACACTCAGAGCAATGAAGGCTGATTTAAGTGCTGACTGAGGTGAAAAAATTGTGTCTGGTCAAAGATGCTGAGACCTGCTAGTTAAACTTTGGTGTGTGTTCAAATGTCAATTTTTGGACTGTGTGTGTGTGTTTCGTTCATGACTAACACTTGACTTAACATGATGACTGAAGACCAATCATACTGTAATTCGGACTGCATGAAGTGTTTCTGAGTTCCTCAATTCAAAAATAGGAACTACGTTTGATCACAGAGCAGGATTGACACGGTGCCCTGTGGTCTCTGGCCCGTTAGAGGAAACATTTGACAGGAAATGAAATGCGCTCATTTCAACACACACACACACACACTTGTGAATAGTACTTCTCAGCCTGTATGGTCGGGGTTACTGTGTGCTCATTCCACCTCCTCAGCCCTCACTTCTAGTCACCAAATTAATTTATATTTACTCTTTTGCAAAATCTGTTGCTGATCAGGCAGCTGATGTGTTTGAGTGTAAATTAAATTACACTCTTTCTAATTTGGTGAAATATGGAGCTAAAATGTTCTCTAGAAGGGTGATTAGAGGACATTGCATTGAGCTGGACCTTTTTAAAACAAACAAAAAAATAATTGCAATCAAATGTACTTGTGCTTGTAATTGTTCACTTATGCACATATGAGGTGCCATGGTACAAGTGATATTCAGGTCCCATATCAAGCTGTGTGTGTATGTGCTGAGGACAGACTGTATGTGGCTCTGCCTGGGAAACCAGCAGCTTCCCCTGTGGTCAAAAGTGTGATACAGAGAGATAAAATGTCATGAAAGTAGTAGGTGTTAAGTTCATTAGTAACAACAAAATAGCTTTCGGAGGCACTCTTCAGAGTTATTGCACTGTTCGAATTAATTTGTGCTGAGGGTTTTGCGATAGCTCCAGTTTATGCATCCTTCCAGTCCTTACTGAGCTATTGCTTACACTCATGCAGGTTTGCATCATGTGACTGCAGAGAGCTGGCCACTGCCTGACATTGTCACTGATCTGCATGTGAAAAGAAAAGACTCTTACTGATACTTGGTCAGTTTCAACGCTGTCATGATGTACATTATTCATATCCTAAGATGTACTGCTTAGAAAACCAAAACCTTAAGTGGGTGGTACGTTGAGAGAGTTCTAATGGAAAGGGAAGGGGGTGTGTTGTAGGAAGCTGATCGTGAATCCACTTATGCAGCATTTAAATGTGTGTTAGAGAGATGTTGAGAGAATTGAGTGAGTCCTTGTGAACGTGCTGTGTGTGCCAATACTTGTTGTGTCAGTTACACTTCCTCCCATAGTGGCCTGTTGTGTTATGGTGCCACAGTACCGACTCTGTTGGCTGCTCAAAAGGAATGACCATTTAAAGTTAAGCCATTCCAAAGGTTTAGTGTTTTTGTGTTAGTACAACACTGAGATAGATATGTTTGCCTCGTATGTGTAACGCATTAGAAATGGCATACAGATCTAGCGGCTGTTTCCTTCTAAGTCATAATGAAATCCAATACAATCATCTGACCTGAGCAAGGACCCGGAGTAGTTACTGAATACACAATCCTCAGTTTGTTCAAGCTGTGTACAGACACTAAAGTGAGGTGTTAAAAATGACAGTGCTTATCAAAGTGTCTAAACAGCTCAGGGATCTTACTGTCTAGGCATTAACACAACTTCCTCTTTTACCGAGGTAGTAGTCATCCACACAAACAACATTGACACTGATGTTTAGAGCCTGTAAAAATAACATTAACTTCAACTTCAACTGCTGTTGATTATAAATCATAATTATTTCTGTCTTTCAGGAAGTAAGATTTATTATTGCGCTTTTGCACCATAACACATTTCTCAATACAGGATTTCTTAAAATAGTTTAATATGTAGGAAGTGTTTTTCATAATCTGGTCTATAATCACAGTAGTGAGTGAAGTAATGATCCATTTTTTGGGACAGGTTCTCTGTTTAAATCAGGAAAAAAAGAATTGTTTTGAGCTGATGCATGTTTTTTTTTAAATTGTTCCTCTTGAAAACCCCTTACTGTACCAGTTATTTCCCCAACTGGATGCAAAGTTTTTTGGTATACTGTACATGTTCATGTTTTTTCACTTCCACAGGTTGTGTAAGCAATGATCTGAAGTGGACGTGCGCTCGCACAATCATGTTTCAGTCTGAATCCTGTGTGACTGTGTGGGACTGGTTATGTGTGCTTCGTCTGGAGCAGTATTCGGAGGCCTTCCAGAGCGCCGGACTGGCAACATTACAACAATGTCGCAGCCTCACACCAGATCAGCTGGAGCGGTTGGGCATCACCCTGCCCGGTCACCGGAGACGTATCCTGGCTAGCCTGAACAAAACACATGGTAATGGTGACACACCACCTGACACACCATCTCACCTCGTACAGTCTGAGAGAGATCAGAGAATGGAGGACACAGGACATGGAAAAGAGTTGCACAGAGAGAGACCTGTGCCTGTCCCAGTGGATGAAAAACCTGCCCCGAAGGAAAGGGAGAAAAGAGATGGAGAGACGTGGAGACCTACGCCCAGGGAAAGAGAGAAACCAGTCCCCAGGGAGAGACAAGTGACCAGGGTGAAAGAGGAAAGCGGAGGACAAAAGAAGCCAGTTCCTGGACAAAGACAAACGGCACCTAGAGGAGGAAAAGAGGAAGAGAGGGGTGGAGGAATAGATGGAGAGAGGGAGAGGCCTGTGCCCAAAGAAAGGACTAAGTTTCGCTCTTGTGCTGCAGTGGACTGTCTCCCCATCCCCCTTGTCTCTCCATCTTCTGACAACTCTTTGCCCCCTGTCCCCCCACGAAGCACCCCCAACTGCCCTCCGCAGTGCTTCACCTCTTCTCTGAGCCCCTCACCTCCAGCTCGAACCCCTCCCTCACCTAACCTGGACAAACATGGGGTTAAAGCCCCAGCTGTACAGAGCAGGTGTGTGTACCAGAGTTCCCAAACCCGGCCCCAGACATTAGCCATCCAGCCACCTTCCCAAAATTTGGGTAGTGATGGAGATAGAAAGACTTCATCCGTCTCTCCCATTGCTTCCCCCAGCGATGACAGAAATGCTCCACCTCTCCCTCCAAAAGTCGGGGCAGTACCTAAAGGCCCTCCACCAATTCCACAGCGGTTTCCTGCACAGTCTCCCAGAACTTACAGGTAAGGCTATTTTTTTAATGGCTTTTTAAATGGATATATTAAAAGGATGTGACCACCACAGTCCGTTTTGGGGGAGGGGGTCTAAAACTACCCTCCTTTTCCTCTCATCGCCTCTATCATTTGTGAAATTATAGCATTTTAGAGACAAATGTGTTACAGAATAGCTTTGTTCTGGTTAGTCACTCCCCCCTCAACTCTGTTTTAAATGAACCCATCTCTGGGCCGCTGTGCTCCTACGGGACGAAGGTTAGTATTTTTGTTTTGTATTTGTGCTGTGTGTTAACTTTAAGTGGAAGACTATTTAAAGAGTAAGTTTTAGTAATATACTGTTTGTCTAAGTGTGTGCGGAGGCTACATTGAAGGCAAAATGACAAAGAATAATGTTATAATTGCCAGTGGGGTGTGTTTGTGTGCGTTGGGAGATACATTTGACTGAGAAGTGGTCGAGAATCTTATGGAGATAATTTTGTTTCTTTTTAAAACAGTCAAAAAAAGTTTTAGAGAGAAACTTTCCACACTTTTGCTTTCAAACTCTAAACTTTTGCTTTCAAACCCAAAAATTTTGCTTGCGAATCTAAAAGCTTTGCTTGCGAATCTTAAATGTATGTTTCTTTACACATAACTTCCTTACTTAGCAGTAATGTTGTGTTTGAGCTAGATGGCTTTTGTTTAACGAGCTGTGCTCTTGTAATGGGCTGAACAAATACGTATTATTTTGTCATCTTAGCTGCTTGTCCAGGTACGCTGCAATTATTATGCACAAAATATCACTTGTTTTCCATTATTGTCCTGTGATTTGGGTCATGCAATGTTACGTATTAGTTTTTCGCAAGCAAAACCTTTAGACTTGCAAGCAAAATTTTAGGGTTTGCAAGCAAAACTGTGGTAAATTTCTCTCTCAAACCATTTTTTTGACTGCATAAAAAAGAAACAAAAATAGCTCCATACCAGTGTAGGAAATAAGAAAACGACAGAATTGTACTACACAACATTTTTTCCTTTTTCAATTTTTTTCCCCTAATATTTGCCTTTCTTGCCTCTTCAGGCTCCTAAAAACTATTCAAAGAAGTCAGAGAAGATAGAAATCTAACTTCAAATGAACTGCTCACAACTCACACACATAAATCCTGTGATGAGGGGCTTGTTTTGTATTAAAGGGGAACAACCACAAAACATGGGGAACGGCTGCAGTACATGATGCAATAACAAAAGGAGGAACTTTAGTCAACTTACCAGGTAGGCAGGAGAGGCAATGAAGGCACCCAGCGCCCCGGCCCCTGCCCCTGACAGCAGACTCCCCCCGTGGAACGAGGTGATACCCAGAGCTTCACAGTAGGAGTAAGAGCCCAGCCTCACACCGTTCATCACACCCTGGTAGATCAGCCCGACCGAGAGCCCCTTCTGCAGGCCCCGGAGCCCGTCTGTGCGGCCCACTACCCAGAGGGCCTGCAGCACTCCGCGGTAGTGTCTCTGGTAGGACCCCCGTGCGCGCAGCTCTCCCTGAAGCTGCAGACGGGTCTTTACAACCTCCAGGGGATTGGTGAACACACATGCCGCGGAGCAGGCGACAGCGCCCAGGGCGAAGTCCAGAGGAGGCCAGACAGCTGGATGATGCGGCGAGGGGCCGCAGACGGCACCGCGGGGTACGGAGGGTGCAGTGGATGCCATCCTGTGGAGAGGTTTGGCACCAAACGCAGACTCTTCTGGTGATGTTTTCAGCAGCTGAGCACTTTTCATCCCTGAGAGGTTTTCTTCACAGTTTATCTATTTTGTACTTTGTATAAAACTGTAAAGTCAGAATCAGCGTTTGTGATACACTTGTGATCTGTTTTGCATGTTTGCAGGTCAAAGCGCCTTTTTGGTGTCCTGTAGTGGCTTTCGTTAGCTGTTCTGTTCAAAATCGGCACCATCTGCAAACGAAATCATTCTTGTTGATGTGAACATTTCTGAATGGTGAGGTTCAGGTGTGTTTGCAGAGGCTCTGCCCTACATATCAGGACAGAGAGCGCGTGTGCGTCAGGAGAAAGACTTGGGAGGAGTGCTGCTGGAATGGAAACATTCAGGTTTGAGCTCCTCACATGACAGATATATTTTTAAAAACCTGTCACAAAATTTGTCCCGCTGTTTAAATCTCTAAACTTGCAGCACGCTGAAATTTAAACAGCACTACACCTGCAAACACAGATGGAGAACAACTACACAAACGGGTACAGTTCAAGTAGCCTACCAGAGGCGGGCGCACTCAAATAGAAAACTCCTCTCGCGTGCCTTTTGAAAAGTTAGAAAACATCTCTTGAATTTGGTCACTTCCTTCAAAAAAAACAACCTCACAGTGTTTAGTGATCCTGTGCAGCTCCATTCTTCCTCTCTCTCCCCCCCCCCCCCATCATTGTAAACATGTGTCTTCAGCACGGTCATTGTCAAAGTCTCCTCCTACTGCCTCGGGTCAGAGCCAATAGAGTTTCAGTCCTGTCTGCCACATCGCCATATCCCGCAGTCTGCACCAATCAGACGGCTCTGCTCTGATCCTATAGGACCGCCCCGCTGCGGTCCTATAGGAGCTCTCTGGGTAAAAGGTTACTGTTGGTCAAAGAGAGGGAGGTGGGGGGTGGGGGGGGTGAAGCGTCTGAGGGGAAGGAGAGCAAGGATCCAAATACAGCAGGTGTAGAAACAGGGTTAATCTGCCAAAGATAGTATGGATAATCTCGGAAGCAAAACAAAAAAACCTGTGCTGTTTTACTTCTGCGCCATATCATTTAATTTATTGTTTTCATATAGGAACGATTGTTTGACATTTTTAGCATTCACATAATTACGTAAACTGGGAAAAATAACTAAAAAATGAGAAATGCTCAGAAGCATTTGTTGTGAAATGTTTCTTTATGTGCTGTATGCAAAGCTTCTGAATGAATTAATCAAATGCGACAACTGAGGGTTGATGCTCATTATTGATCTTGGAAACATCTGCAGACATAAACAATCTCACAGGGTCAATGAGCAGCTCTCCAGGAGTTTTCGATGGTTTCACACGACCTTCCTCGGCAGATGGAGCGTGCCCAGTTGTCAAGTTGTAAATGTAAAAATGTCCAGTTAGCTGAGCACTTTAGAGACGTCCAAAGAAAGGCCATAATAATTTGAATCTTATATTATAATCTGAACACCTAAATGTGAAATGTAATCACAATTGAATAAAATGTTTATCACTGAAATATTTTAACTTGAAAACCATCAGTTTGAATTTCCCAGGTCATTTCAAGTTTTGCAGATTCATATTGCAAAATTAGTTTTATGTTTCAACTCGAGTTCATGTAACCGAGACCTTTTATTATTACAGAGTTGGTCGAATGAGGATTAAAATACAGCACATTGATCATATAACACCAGATCCATTCAGTTTGGGTTTAATCACGTTGAACGACAGCCGGGATGACGTCAGGCGTCCGTGATTGTTTTGTTTTCAGGCACGTCCGCCTTGATTAAGTGCAAAGTCGGATATCAGATCTCTAAAGAAAATCTGAGTGTTCACGTGGTAATCACAACTTGGAAGTTGACGTGATGTAAACGCAATTTACAAGTCGGAAACTCGTGTTTACCGTAACTCGAATGACATGAACGCGGCAAAAGCCCAGACTTGGACAGCAGGGATTCTAAGACTGTGACAGAGCAGACATGGAGGCCTTTATTGTTTAACTATGTTTATAGTACAGTGCCACATCTCTCACCCAACCATGGCCCCGATACACATTAGTCAACAACTTTTAACCACCACGTGCACACCCACATACACACACACATGCGCGCGCGCACATACACCCACACAGTTTTCAATGTAAACATTGCAGGCTTTTTAAAGAGTGATACAAAAAGCAAGGTATTCAACCGTTTCTGCAAGCAACGTCCGTTATTCCCGAGTTCCTCTCTTTCAAGTGTTCAGAAGAGGGCGACGCAGAAAAACTGAAACGTTGTTGTTTGGTTGATCACCTTTTGGGGAACAAAAATGTCCTGTTCTCTCTAAATCACTGCAGTCACAAACGCACACGGTCAGGATTCTCATTCAAACAAAAGGTTTTTTATCAAAGTGTAGTTAAAGTGTTTTATTTTGAATGCTTGCAGTAGGCAGAAGGGAGAATAGTGAATTTGAAGTGGAACATCTAACAATAATTATGTTATTTTCCCGTAATCCTCTCTATAGGAAAAAGGCCTTGTGTGTCAGTTCCCTTGTGTGGTCACAGGGTGGAGAGTTCGTCTTCCCGATGCCGCCTGGAGCTGCATTACCTTTTAGCGCGCACAAAGTACAAGGCGTTGGTTTTAGGGTAGTACTTCACATTCTGTTTTTTGTCCATGAGCCCTCCAAAAATGATGAGCTCCCCCCTGCCCTGTACTACTGTGTGAAGGCTGGTCTCAGGTGGCCCTGTAACCGCAGCGGGAGTCCCGTTCCCGTAAACTCTCCACGACACCACCCCGGCAGATTTGGCCCGGGACACATCCAACACGTACATCTGCATGGGCTTGCAGTTGAGAGACTGGTACAGAGGTTTCCCTACGTTCAGGCTCTGAGGCGGGTGATGGCCAAGACGCCGTGCAATAGGTGGGATAGCATGTCCGTCGGCTCCAGCAGCCTGTGGCGGGCTGGAGGATGATGACGGAGGGGTTCCAGGAGGACCCGCTGCTCCTGCTCCTCCACCACTTCCTCCTCCAGGAGAAGCCCCCTGCGTCTGAAGAGAAGACGATGACGATGAAGACGGTAATGATGAGGAAGATTTGTTTTTCACTGCCTCCAGACCTCGTCGTAAGGCAGCAGGGGACACTGCTCCCGGGGGAGTGTGCGGAGAGACTGCAGGAGGTGTGTGCAGGCCGTTAGTGCTGGGCACCTCAGGGTGGTGAGCGGCAGAAGGTGGAGACTCCCAGCCATAGTCTGTGGAGGCAGGCGGGTGAGGGCGGGAGGGGGGAGACGCAGCCTGGGCTGGGCTGGTCCGCGGTGAGGGGGACGATCCATTTAGTAATGGCGGAAGTGGAGGAAGAGGAGGGCTGTCGGGGCCTTGGGAAGGAGACGGCTGTTGGGACGAGGACGGGCTCCCATCTCTGGCACTTCCTCTCGCTGAAGGCCGAGGTCTCAGCGTGCCCCACCGACCGTTTACACACGGAGCCTCTTCAACAGCTCCAAGGACAACGCCGGCGGCCCCGCTCCGAACAGGAGACTGAGAGCGCAGGGAAGGCGGTTCGGGGCCTAGGGGGGCAGGCGTGGCACTTATGGGGGAGGGCCGAGAGTTAAGACTTGGGCTGAGCGGCGCACGGCCAGATGGAGCCTGTGAGAAAACCACCACACACTGGCCCACCTTCAGGTAAATGAACAAAACGAGGAAAAAAGGGACACATTAGTCGATCAATCGAAGGATTACACACAGAGACGTGAAGAACAAGACTGACACTTACTCTGCATGCTGGGTGACACCACAGCTCGGGGGCCCCGTGGTCCTCGTTTTCCACCTGCAGCTGCTGCCACCTCCACGGTGGCGCATCCATGTGCAGGAGCCAGGCATCTTTAAGGAGCTTTAAACACACAAGACCAAAGTGAAAGTCACGTATAGCCTCGTGGAACATTTGCTAGTACATATAGATATGATGTTCTGATACTAGGAGGTAAAAACAACTTACTGCATTAGGGCCACCACAGCCTCCCAAGATGAGCAACGTCAGTTCGTCAATCACAATCTAACAGGAAAACATAAGAGTGAAACTGAAATTACTATGAAAAAGTTATGTAGGTTACTGCCACAGTGTCACCCACTTCAAAGAGCATGGTGAAGGGAAAGTTGTCATGAAGGGTCAAAACTTCAGCAACACTTTACTTAAATAACTTTATCATCTGACTTAGGTAGGCCCACGTAAAAATAAATAAATAAAAATAAATTTTAAATACAAGGTGAAATGAGGAAAAACACTATTTTAGTCAGAAAGAAGAATGGATTATTTTGTTATTATTATTATTTATGTTGAAGGCTCCTTACTTGTGATTGGCCTCCTCGTGGGTGGGGTGATGGGCCAGATATGGGTGGTTTGGACCAGGACCACTGCTCCAGATCCAGAACCCAGACTTCATTACTCCTGATGAAAACCATCAGAGGGGACGACAACATGGTGATGTGAGCAATGAGGTGTGACAGCCAAAGATTTTATTCACCAATGCACTGAACAGAAATATGCAAGATTTTACATTAGAAAATATCATTACATCCATTTCTATGTTGGAGTGTGGTGAAACACTCGCTTGGTTGGGGACTCTACAACTCGCTTTTCAGAAATGTTGAACACATTTGTCCAACTAGACCTGTCCAGATCTCCTAACAGCCCGTCTACAGGTCTTTAGATCATGATTTACTGAGGTGATGTAAGTGCACCGCGCAGTAAAATCATATTCTTACAACCACCTGAGAAATCAATAACACTGTTACTGTTGTCAAACAACGAGGTGAAACGCCTTTGCAAACACTGAATTCCACGTTATCTTTGCTGTAACCTGCATCTCTAATCAGTTTTGGATAATGTGTATTTAAATGGGAGTAATCCATTCATACATTTGACGTGCTCCTAGTGATCCCCCAAACACCACCATGGTGTTTCCAATTACAGAGGAAGAGTGGCCAGCCATAGGTGGAGGGCCGTGTGTTGTTACTATACAGTTCCACCTGAAACCACAGAAGAAAAAGATCATGAGGATGAAAAGTTCAACTGTACCAAGTCACAACTACATCCTTTAGCTCCTAATACTGAAGTCTCTCTCACCAGTTCTTTGAAGGAGAGTAGGTGTGGATTTCATCAAAAAACCTTTCTGGCTGGTGCAGTGGATAAGGACTGGGGCGAGTCCATCCTCCAAACAGAACTAACAGGTCTTTGTGCATCACTAGAGTCGCTCCAGCTTTAGGAGATGGATAAGAGCCTGTAATGCGATGGAGCAAAGATATGACATGATGTTGCATGTATGTACAAATCAATAATCCATTTCATATTTACCCGAAAGTATTTTAGTGGAGAAAGAAATCTCACGATAAATGCTCTTTACAAAAGGTGACATAGACAGAGCTCTACCTCTTAATCCTTAGCATGCAATTTCAAAAAAGGCACAATAAGCTCCAAGGTTTACAGCAATAAAACTCAAGTGCACTAGTAAAAACTAATTTCATTAGTTTGCTGATGTTTATTATGTTTTTATACCACCTCCTAAAATATTGCACTATATGCATTAATGTGGTTCGCCCTCCCACGGGTACCTCTTACATAAGCCCCATGTGAAGTTACTTTTTTTTTTTTACCAGTTATATATTGTAAAAAACAGCTCTGACTTGTGTTTCCTATTGGCCTCTACTGCTCGTAACCTACTCGTACCTGAGGCTAAAGGACGGATCCATTCCTTGCTGTTGAGGTCAAGTCTCCATAGATCATTGAAGGCAGCATTGCAGCTACTCTGAGTGCAACCCCCAAACACATACATGGACTGGTTTGAGTCATAGTAACATGCACCTGCAACACAAAAAAAAGGTAAATTAGGCACTAATTTAGAGCAAACTGCAGCTAACAGTGAGTGTTTTTATATACTCTTTTTCCTTTGTGTGCCAAGAACAGAAGTTCCAATAAAATGGTAAATGGAAGATATATCCAGTCTTTGTATATAGTTGTTTACAGTACAGTTGCATTGAGAGATTATTTTCAAATAGTTTTCTCCATCACATGACCTTAAAAAAATCCACAGTTTGGCACAAATCAATGTGTGTTTTGTTAAAGACAAAAAAAAAAACAATTTTGAGCGTTGTTGAAGTCCATCAGATAACAAAATGGCTCAAGTGTCTTCTGTTGCTCTTTTCATGTAGCATGAATCTTGCACAGGGCAGAAACAATTTTATCTGATGCACAATAGTGTCATAATCTGATCAACAGCTAAAACCGCATAGAGACATTTTGACATGTTTAGGGTAGAGCATCACATTATATTCTGTATTTTTCGCTTCAAAAAAATTTGAATCATTCAGCAGTGTATACATAATGTGCAACTCATTTTGATTGGGTGTTGTAAAGTAGTATATACTGACTGTGTGAGAAGCGCTGAGTGATGGGGGTTCCTGGATATGGGTATGTGCGACTTTCCCACTGGATATTTCCCTCCTGGACAGCTCTCAGGAAACCGTGGTAGCACTGGTAAGCAACGCCTAGTTTGGATAAAATATTAGTAAGCAACAGGAACACATAAAAATGTAAAGTGGACATTGATTACTTTTTAATCATTCCCTCTCAGGTGTTTAAAGCTGCGTTTCACAGCTCCGCTCAGATTGTAATACCCACTTCTGATTCCATAAATATGAGAGACTCACCTTTAATGAGGCGATACCACTGCTTACATACAAGCGCAGCAGTCTTGTGCTCCTGGTAAGGTGAGAGAAAGGACAGAATATATTCGAGAACTTCCTCTGGCAACTCCACCATTGTTCTCCCCCCTCCTTTGGCACCACAGTCCATGTTCCCTTCTTGTCGACAGGACCCCATTTTTGTCTCTACTTCCTCTGATATCCCAGCAGGCTCTGCACCATCGTCCTCTGTATCCATGGCAACAAAGCATCCATCCTCATTGTCAGGGGAGCGGGACATTATTGTCTGTTGAGACACGGGGAGACATGTGAGTGATGCATGCACTAATGTTCATGATGTTCAGGAGCATGTTTAGCTATACTACAACAGCAAATCAAATTTAATTTTTTTCCATTTATTCTAGTAGACTAGTCCATTTCACAACTGCCCTATATGTTCCTTATTGGATTTCTGCAACTTAAATTCAATGAGGATGAAGCCTTAAACTAAATTGGAAGATATTTGGTCCTACCAAGAAACCCAATGACACTTCAAAGCTGTAACCACAATAAAATGTTTTGGGGCATTTAATGCTCAGTTATCTTAATTGTCACAGCCATTGTCTGAAGCGGGTGGTGCCCTTTCTTTAGACTGAGCAGCTGGCCTCTCCACATAGCACGTTAGCTACCTCTCCAACTAACTGTCGTTAGCCATCACATAATATATGAAATGTTGGATTGCTAATGCTAATTACCACCTAAAGCTAACTACATAGGAAAATACATGAACACTGTGGCATGTCGCACGGCTAAATTGGGAATGGTGTTAACCATTTCACTGACTAACCGGTGTGTAACAGCTGCGTGTTAATCAATTTAACGTTTGATCGTTAGAGAACATATGGTAGCACCGGCTAACGCTAGCTAACTGATCATGAGCATCCACGTTACCGTTAGCGAACATCAATGCATATTTAGCGGTATACAGCCATATATTACGCCTTTTCTTAAAATACCTCTGATTGACAAAGTATGGAAATCGCTTCTTAATTATCTACATGACACTCACGTCATCCTCTCAGGACAACAGTCTCAGCTACCGTTACACCCTGCTAGCTAGCATGCTAAATGGCATCTTCAGGCTTGTCTGCTGCTGATAATCTTTGCTAACGTTAGCTTGAGCAGAGGCTGTGTGCAGTAATTAACTAGCGTTAGCTCCTCTCATGTCACATACTTTGTCAGGGTTCCCCCCTGAAATGTTGTCAATTTAACTCCATAACTGTTGCAGCATTATTAATACCGTTGATTTAGACGTGGTCTTTTGTGAGCTCTGAGTGTGTATCTTTCCTCTCCTTCCCCCCGGTATCAGCTCCGGAGGTTCCTCTGCAGCCTCCAAACAGTCGCCATCTTCCGCTCTGCGAACAGCGTCCTCCGCAGCACAGCGACGCTCTGGCAGCCGCTGACTGTCTGTGGCACCAGGGTGGTTCCTCTGTACCAAACACTGCGCCCCCAGCTGCTGTGGGCTAGTGTTGCCCTGTTGAAAGTTGAAGTTACCCCATATAACCTTTTAAAAATATATGCAATTAACATACCACTATTACACTATAATTAATGAATATATTATTATTTACTACTTACTTAATTTTGTTTATAGTAAATAATTTAGTGTCATTGCTGCTGACAATGTAAATACACCTGTGTATCAAAAAAAAAATTCTGTAGTCCTCTTGTTTTTGCTGGGTTATATGGATGAGCTTGGCTATATATTGAATCCTGCTGTAATTTCATACTCCAGTGTTGGCCAGCTAACATCCATAGTTTCTATCCTACTTATTATTAATGCAATGTACAATGATGTTGAAATCAAAAGCTACATATGTTTAATGAACCCTGCAGGATTAAAAGTGTACAAACACTCTACAAACAATAAAATTATAACCCAATAAAATGAATTACATGTCACACATTGGTGATTTATATGAAGCACCCAAAACCAGGCACAGACTGACCTGCGGTTTCAGTCCAACCTGCACCACCACAGAAGAAAGACAAACCTTCCTATGAAAGACAAAAATGACAGCCTGCAATTTCAACATTTGTGAGTCTAGCAGGCAATGTGTTTGTGGGTACTGTCTCTGTCTGTGGTTTTACAAAATTATTTTTTTTCAATAGACATTTTTATTTATAATACAAGGAAAAGCACAGATTTAATAACATTAACGATGCCTCTGTTCTACTCAAGTGTCTCAGTAAGCCATGCAGTGTGACTGTGAGCCAGCATGAGCAATTCCAGGACCCTGAAACTGAAGCAGTTTAATTTAGTCCTCTTTAATGTTATTATTTACATACGTGCTTTCCTGGAACCTGAAAAATATACAAGTTTTATTAACGGAGTTACTGTGAAGATCTTATTCAGCACTGAGTGTCATTTTCTGTCCTCTGTCGTCCAGTAGGCCTACTTTTCTTCTTGTTATTTTTATAAGGAAATGAGGAAAAAGTATTACTAAAAACTAGGGGATTTGATGCAAAACAAGAAGCTGACCTGGTCTTTGGTGCTGAATATTTGATCTATAAATTGCATTTAAACATTTTGAGATTCTGAATGAACTCCAAAACAAAACTTTAGGCTGTGATGCTGCGTTCAAGTCACTACCGTTCATTTCTAAATAAAACTGATAGGTAAAGTACACCAATTAGAACCATATACTGTATATAAGGAAGTTACAAAAATAAAGTTTGGTAAACAGACACGTGATATTCTCAATAAAACATAATAATAGTCCTACTCTAGCAAATAATAGCTCTCTGTAATTATTTCAAAATCATGCGATCACCGAAGAGGTACATTTCCCCATTTATAACAGGTAGCATCAACATTTTATCATTTTAAATACTTATTTATTTTATGCGTTTATTTAATATGCCTATTGTTTTTGCTTTGGGCCTTTGTATATTGTAATTACTTGTCCAGTGACCAACTCAAACTAGGAGGCGGTGTTTCTGTCGCACAAGACATGAACGCAGCAATTCCCCTCAACACAAACTGCTTCATCCACCAAAAAACAACCAGTGTGGTGGAGCGAGCGTGTCTCTTATTGCTTAGAGGCACACGTAACGTGTTATGCAGTTGAAGGAGCTTAGTCAAAGTCTGCATTTAATTGATTACACCGTGCTTGTTGGTTGTCTTGGAACTTGAAAGCAGCAGCAAGTTGAAGCTACCCAAGCTAACGTCGATATCACGTCATTTCCCTTCCGGTTTTAAGAGTTAAACTTGAGATGCGCCTAATGTTTAACCCTAGCTAGCATAACTGTCGACAGTCCCAAACTCGTGTGTATCGTCAGTGTTTCTCGTGTTGTTTCTCCGTCAGAGCGTGTGGACGGTGGTCGGTTGATTTACTGAGGTGGACGTGACGCTAAATTTAAAGTAGCAGGCAGCCGGGGTGGGGGGTACCCTCATTGAGCATTAAGCTAACAGGCTAACACGCGGCCACGGAAAGGTTTGCGAATTTGTTCACTCAGCTTTCATCGGATCACTAAAACTCGTGCGATTCAGCTCCCCGCGGATTTGCGTGAGCGCTGCCGACCGTCCCATGCCCTCTGCGTGGATGGGAAATAGTTATAGGTAGCCAGCGGAGCTAAAGAGGTAACCAGCCAGCAGTCCTGTTAAACATGGAGGACGACGAGGTTGCAGAGAGCTGGGAAGAGGCGGCGGACAGCGGGGTGAGAAACACTAACGTTGTACAAATATTGCGCATATAAAAAAATGTTATCAGCCGATTTCAGCACAGTCACATAGCAAGGATCCGCCATACGCTGGGTGTGTGGTGCTTGAATACATAAACATGTTTTTAATCCGGCTTGTTTTCTCGTCAAGGAAACCAGCCTTGCTTCCTGGCTGAGTCTCGCAGGCCTCGCTGTCCAATAACGACGCGGGACTAAGCCTGGCTTCATGATCTATTATGTGTGCAAAACCCGAGTAACATCTAAAAAGAACAAGAACATTTTAACAAAGTGGACTTTTTCATATAATTTCCCCCATTGTTTAGACCCGCCCATTGCGGAAATGACAGGCTGCACTGAGTTGGGTCCATGGAGTTGAATCGTTACAAAACCATAACAGTGTAGTTTAGTATAATTCAGTTTATTCAAATACACACTTTATATCGTGTTTTGGTAGACTCATCCAGTATGATTTGATTGTGGCAAACTTTGGAGGTCACCTATATTGACCAGATATTAGATACATCCCTCTATATAGTATTATTGGTTTGTAATCATTTAATGTCACATTATCTTTCAAAAGCACATTTTCTTAGATTTCAGCGACCAGCGTCAGCAACTTAGAAGTCCAGATCTCGTAAATATATTTCCTACTCAAGTCAAATGTAATAAATATGTCCTTCTCCTCAGGAAATCGAGAGAAGGCTTGAGGCTAAGCTGAAAATAAATCAGGAGGCAAAGTAAGCAAAGAGACAACGTATTTAAAAAATGTTTCTTACATGGTAAGAACGCTTCTTACATGTTTTTTTCCCCCAGTAATTTTATTCTTTTCGCATGTTTTTACCGGTACAGGAAATCCATATTGGGTTCGGGTGGCTCGCCTGTTCGAACTGCGATTGTAATCCAGGATGACTCTCTGCCTGCAGCACCCCCCCCACAAATTCGAATATTGAAACGTCCTTCAAATAACGGCAGCACAGGAAACCCCTCATCCTCGGCTCGTCCCTCTCAGCAGATGAAGTCTTTGGCCCAGCGGGAGGCAGAGTATGCAGAAGCCCGACGGAGGATTTTGGGTAGTGCTTCTTCAGATGATACTCCTCAGGACAGTCCATCCCAGGACAGGTGAGACATCCCGACAAAGAAGAACAGTAACAAATTTACACACGCAGTTGAAAAAACATTTGTGTCATTTATTCTCATTTCTCCACTTATCATTAGGCCAGCTCGTATGAGCACGCAGCCACCGTCAGAACCAGTTCCTCCAAACAATCACGTGATCCGCCAGCCCGCCGGCCCCGATGGCACCTCAGGCTTCCGACTCTGCAGATAAACTGGAGCTACCTGCTGCGAGGAATCGGCTGTCTCCCTGAGGGGGCGTGAAGGGCGGCAGTTAAAGGGGTTGTGTGTGGTATGAAGAGCAGAGTGGTGGGATGACACAAATATTTGACAGACATTAGAAATATGAAGATGTAGCATGGATTGACAATGAACTTCTCCACCCTCTCTCTACTCTGCTTACTGGCATGGTCTTTGCCCTTCACCTTGTCTTTTCCCTTCTGTGGAACGTTGCAAGGGGCTGGCAGAGATCAGCCAAAGATCTGAAACCCCCCAGTTCTGTTCCACACTGTGAACAGGCTCTTGCCTCACATCCCTACACACTGTGATACTCTAATGTACCATGAGGTGCCCTATGATTTTAAGTATGATTGGCCAGCCGAGCGCCAGGGCATCGGGTGTCTGTCACTTCAGGGAGAATGGGGAGAGCTCGTGAGTCGGGGGAATTCCCCGGAGACGTGCAAACGAAATCAGTTGGCCTTTCCACTGATGGAGCGTGGATCGTGGCTGGGTGTCCACCGGGAAGCTGGCCTCAGTTTGTCGGGTTCAGTGGATATTAAGTGCTTGACAGTGCCGAGAGTTTACTGTGTGTTCAGCAACTTGACTGCAGGGAGATAGAAAATCAAACTGATCCGACCCTTTTGAGTAAAAGTTCTCAAAAGTGTGTTTTAATACTGTAGTCGCATAGCAGAGGCCCGGACCAGCGCAGTCCACAGGCCTCCGTTTGGCACTAGTGGCTATGAAAGAAAAGCCCGGTGGGCACACAGCCTGTGGCCAAAGATTATAGATCGGAAGGACAGAATCTACACAAAATCTAAGCTTATTCAAGCAATAATAATGAATTTACTCCCTTGATTATTATTTACATATTGCCTAATTACCTGTGCGTTGTTTTGTTTCAAATTATGTTTTGTTTTAAACAGTTTACATTGTTTCTTCATGTTTGTTTGTTGTTTTCTGAGACATACTTTTAAGATCAGTAGATATCAGAGTAGATGATGTAGCCTGCATAGGAAACTTTATTGGTAGTGTCACATACAATTTTTTTTTTAAATCAAATTGGAAAAACAGTCAGACCTATTCATGAATTGAAAATCCAAAGTTATCGTGCATAAAAGTCCCTGTGTGTGTTGCCTGGCTGTTTCTAATCAGTAATTAAATCGGGACTTCTTTTACAGCCAACTGTCCCTCATCTGTCGAGAAGTGAAGACTTTGATCTGTTTTTGCACAAGCTAATTCATCAGAAATAACTATTTGATGGGCAGCGTGGAGGATGATGATGTAGCACCATGACAACTGCTTTATTTTGGAAACGTGTCGTGGACATTTGTGGTGAAAACAACAAAAATGATCTAAAAAGGTTCGAAATCTCATCTTTTAATCAGCGTCCTGTAGAAAGAAGCCAAACTCCACTGCCTGGTGTTGATGAATGTCTTTCCTGTGATGTTTTTCACACAAATGGATTTTACACCATTGTTTGCCACCGATTTGAAAATTCAATCGATAATCAATAATCTCATCAAATACTGATGAGTTACCAGTACTGACGGTTACTGACGGGTTCACAGAACATTAACATGCAACACTTGTATGCCTTAAATGACAAATTACTCCTGGTTATATATATGTACACTTTCCAATGGGTAGTGCTTGTTAATGTTGCGCTTTTTTTGTGCACTCGTGATGAGTTTAATCATCTCATTGAAAAAGTCCTGCTGTCATCGAGGCACAGTTTATAAAGTTTCAGGCAAATACAAAACCACACAGAAAAGGATGCGATAATGCTTTTCTTACAGAAGTGTCCCACGACTGTGCTGTGATTGTACTTTGTCCAAATCATTTCGGCTGTCAGTTGATTGATTGGAAATTTTCACAAGAAATGTAATAAATTAAAACTACGATTAACAACTTGCTTCTGCACAGCAGCAAACTTATCAATATGGCTTATTTCAACCTCACCAGCTGCAAAAACACATTTTTCTGTAAATGTTACCTTTTTATTGTTCGATGACAGCAATGCAAGTTGTCCATGGAAGCTCTAACATCTCAATATATTTGTTTTATGAGATAGTATACACTGTTTGGCAATGTTGTAAACTGGATTTGGACCTACAACAGCAAGGACACATGCCCGTTATGGTCCCAGAGATCCATTAATGAAATAAAAAAGGGATTTGTAATCATTTTAAATTGATCATCAAAAGCAAATACCCGTCCTGTACCTCTGTAATCTACCCAGTCGTTCACAGCCACTTGTCTAGTTTTGATGTCAGTGTTATTTTGAAACTTGAAAAACACACATTTGAATACCCTTTAATAAACACACTTCAAATTACTTGGCGTACGTTTGTTTTATAATTCTACGAAACCTGGATCTTGAGCAGAGGGCTGGACGAATTTGAATCGTACATTTAGAGTCAGCTGTGAGTGAAACTGTACAGTTTAACCGAAAACACCCGTGTTTCATCTCTGTCCGCAGACTGAGCTAATGTACCTTCAACATTACACATACACTGCCAAATGTACAATATTGAATGTCTTGTTTTCTGGACAGTTATTGTAACTTTCTTTTTTGTGCTTCAGCTGGGAATGATTCTGCTTTTACTAAATACTGAAACATGTACGATAATGTGTTTTTAATCGCCTTCACCCACGCCACAAGTGTCACCGTGGCCGTGGAAGTTTTATACGATCAGTATATAAAAGTCTGTGTACCTTCATCCCGACCAGACGCGGCGCTGTTTGAAGCGAGCAGCGAGGCTCTTTTGGGAACTCGTCGTGCGGTTTCAGCTCCAGCCGAGGTGTCCATTGAAAGTCGGAAGTTGGATTTGATAGTTGGTGAAACTTGACAAAATGGCAGAAGATAACAGTTATGAGTCCATGCTCTGCGTGAAGCCCGAGGTTCATGTCTACCGGATCCCGCCGCGGGCCTCTAACCGCGGATATCGGTAAGATGACCTCGGGGAGAAGTGACGTTAGTAGCCGACTGACCGAGTCTCACCGACGGCGAGACAAGTGTCGCTCGCCAGGCTAATATCAGAGGGATGCACCCGTTATCGGACAACGAGTTGTTACGATGGATGTTTTGTCACGTTTCTCCATTTTTTCCTGCAACATTATTCTCGATGCGTGCAGCCCACACAGCCAGTGGCCGCTAAAGATTGTAATAATTAGACACAAGCTAGCTCACGCGCATGCTAGTGGCTACGTGCGCGAGTAACGTCGGCGTTCTGTCCAAGTTACGTTATCTGCTCACAGAAACCCGACGTTGTCGACACAAACCTCCTTATCCGTGACCTACACCCGCTGTCGTTTCAAAATGCTACCTTTCGTTTTGAAACACACGAGAAGCGACTACATTGCAGACGAGCCTAAAAAGTTTAAAATGGCAGGGCTCACGTCTGTCCGATAACGGGCGCAGGTGTTGAAGTGAATGCTAGCGGCGAACCACAGAGTGACAGTAAATTGGGGTTTGCTTGATGATTACTTCAACAATACTTGCATGGACTGCGGTGAAACTGTAGCTAATGTATAAAACCATGATCTGACGTTAGCCAGACGTCACTGCGCAGGGGACCTGACCGCCTCCGGTCTTGCATTAAAATGAGTTTTTTGTCAGGTTGGAGTCGCATTATAATGTGGAGCTGTCACCCGTCACCGCGCCAACATCCACACTTTATCACTGACCATACGCAGCATGTTGAAGAAATGTGTCTTTCAATAGTTACATTTCAACGTCCACCACTAGCTTTTTCTGGAGCTTTCAACTGTATCTCACGGGTTTCCTCCACGGAATGGATTTGCTCAAATCGTGAGATGTGGTTTGAAAGCTCCGGAAACCGTTACCAAGTGGACCTTGAGGTGAGAATACATTTTTTTCTTTTCACACTTTGAGAAATTGTAAAATAATTGTCTGTAGCATGACATGGTTTAAAAAAAAAATTAGAATGAACGTTTTTGGTTTTATTCTCAAGTTGATGTCTGTGAAGCTTTGTTTCAGCATAGCGCCTAATGGTGCCTTTACAGAATCAACAGGTAGAATTTTGAATAATCCAGACTACTGTAAATGCAAATGAGATTTGTTGAAAGTAGCCAATAGACAAAGCGCATTTTTTACAGATAATCAATACTTTCCAAAGTTGTTTTGGCACCAAAACAGGAAAAATCACGGTTTTCCCATCTCAGATGTTTTAATTTCACTTCCTCCTGTTGTGAAAAGCTACATCTGTCTGTGTAAAAGCATTGTTCATGTGAGCCATTTCATTCAATGAGAATTAGACAAACCACTTTCATGTTTCCTGTTTTTCTAGTGCTGCTGACTGGAAACTGGACGAACCCGCGTGGACTGGCAGGATGAAAATCACCGCTAAAGGCAAGCTGGCCTACATTAAGTTAGAGGACAGAAACACAGGTAAACAAACTGGCATCTCCTCGCAGCTAAACTTGAGGTTGTATCTTCTGCACGTGTCTGTGCAAACCACCTGTCCAAACCACAGACTGATTACATTAAAGCATCTTGCTGGACGCTGACGGGCAAGATACAGAAAAACCAACCACGTGCTCAAAACTCAAGAAGAGTTAGGTGATGAAACGCAACAACACCAGATTAAGTTACTGTTGCAGCACAGCGGGTTCTCTGCTTTGCTCACTTCCCGTTAACTATGTGCTCAAGGCTGGTAACAAATCCGTGGTTTGTTTTGGGCTGTAGTTGTACAGGTGAGTAACTCCTCTGGTGAATCAGCAGCAGACAAGACGCTGCAGGTGTGCTGCCGCCACATGTGATTGCACGTCTTTTGCCTCGAAAGGAACTCGGTGACAACGACAAGCAGGCTGTGAAATGCCACCAAATTCACCAAGAGAGTTGTTCGAATCGGTTAATTAGTTGTACAGCATCACACGTTTTGTCATAGTGAAATGAAAGCGCCTGACGAGCTTGCTCTTTTAAAAAAAAAAAAATATATATATATATATTTGACTAGAAAATGACCCAGAGGCACTGTCTGGTGTAAACTTGTTCTTTTCAGGAGAGTTGTTTGCCCAAGCTCCAGTCGAACAGTACCCAGGGTGTGTGGTTGAAGCAGTCACAGACTCCAGCAGGTATTTTGTGATCCGGATAGAGGATGGAAATGGTAAGATGCTTTCATCAGAGACCTTTTGAAAATAAGAAACACTTGTGATATACTGTACAAAGACATCTTAAATGTAGCATCACATTTATATAACAATTTTATTTCTTTTAAACCCCACTTTTGTAAAGGAAAAGTGTTATATTCAGGCTGATATGGTGTGATTGATCAACCGCTAAGTAACAATTATTTAACTTTATATCATATCTTACTGCAGGAATATGTTTGTTTTTATATTTTATCATGTGATGCAAACAATTTCTTTTATAAAGGACGCCATGCTTTTATCGGTCTGGGTTTTGCTGATCGCGGAGACTCATTTGACTTCAATGTGGCTTTACAAGATCATTTTAAGTGAGTTAGCTTCTGTTTTTACTACCCAGTCTCTGTTTGGTTGGATTTGTTTTCATTCTGAATGAGTGTAAAAGAGATCCACACTCAGGAATGAAACCCTTTTCAGATAATGTTTGTTACAACACTTTAAAGTTATCATGAACCACTAAGCTCTGTTCTTATGTGCTCCTGCAATGACCCAGTTTGACTCCATCCAAAATGATTATACGGATGACTGTCAAACTCTTTTTCTAAAGGTGGGTGAAGCAGGAAGGTGAGCTCGCCAAACAGGAGGCTTCTGAGAGCGTAGCACCCAAGCTGGACCTCAGCTTCAAAGAGGGGCAGACTATCAAGATCAGCATTGGGGTGAGCATTTATCCCCAACACTAGAGATGTGAAGGGGTGGAATAATAAATTCAGAAACTGTCGTCGCTCTGTCCTTCACAGAACATCAAGAAGAAGGAAGCAGGCGGTGCCAAAGTGCGGCCCATGGGTGGGGGTCTACTCCCACCTCCGCCGGGTGCAAAGGCTGGAGGTGTCATGGCGCCTCCTGGGGATCAGCCGATAGTCTCAGCTGTGCCGACTAACACTGGTGATCACCGTGCTGCTCTATCAGATCCCTATTTTATTTTTTTAAACACCTTAACGTGATTTAACCAGCATTCATGCTTTCCGTAATTGTTTTTCCTCCAGCCTCTCTTTTGGACTTTGGGTCCGCCGTCCCCGCAGATCAACCCAGCGCTGACGTTTGGGGAGATTTCACATCTGCAGGTTCCAAGTAAGTTTCTCCCCAAACCCCCCCCCCACCCCCAAATGTCACCTGCATTTATGTCCGTGTAGGAATCCACCTCATCCGTCTGTCATACTCGTGTTTGTCCTACGTGATTTTGTTTTTGAATTCTTTCGCACCCTCCATCATCGCTCTTCCACCCTCTCTCCTCCGCAGCTCCAGTAAAGACGCTGTCAAATCAGGATGGGTGCAGTTTAGTTGAGTCGTGAGAACACGTGCACACACTCAGGTTCCATACATTCCATGGACAGGAACGAATGTGGCAAACAGAAACTAAGAGAGAGAGGAACTGTTGGCTTGACTTGACTGGCTCATTCACTGCACCTGTTCTGTAACAAATCTGTTCCAGTAAACTATAGCCCGCTGACCAACACACTCTGGAGGAACAAACAGTAAAATGTACATATTTTTACCATCTTATTCTTTTTTTTCCACACTCTGCTATGCAGTGGGGCTCTTACCCCTTCCCCCTTTCACTGTTGATCTGTCCAGAAATCAGATTTGATTGTGTCCCTCTGTTCCTTGTCTGTACAACATCATGCATCATTACACTTGCACCACTCATCTCATTGTTGTTTTTAACCATTTAGGAAAGTTAAATGGTTTACCTATTGAGGCTGTATACAAGTATGTGTGTGGGTTTTTCTTTTTCCTGTTTCCTAGTTTTTGTTTTAGGAGATCTTGCAAAGCTATATTGATATTTGATTAGTCCTTTTACATGAAACCTCTTAAGCCTAAATAAAAAAATACCCACTTTTTTTTTATCACGGCGTTGGATGCCATTTTGTCTGTCGTTCAAAGTTTGAACATGTTTTGTTGGTTTGTTCATTTTTGTCTACGCCCTTCATGTGTCTTCATGTGCCTCGTGTAGTGTTGCTTTTTAAAATGTGCCTTTTACCAAATTTAAGTTTCTTTAAAGTTGTTGCTAATCGAGTATTTGATTAAGTGCCTTTCTGAAAAAGATCTAAAATGTATAAATGTGAACCTATGTCTTGTTGTAAATAAACAATATATTTCATCGACTCATGAGGGGGTTCTCTGTTTGTTCACAGCTGCAGTACGTTCCCGGCGTATTTAAAGCTTTTGGGTTGCAGAAGATTGTTTCTAATACGAGGAGCGATTTAGTTACCTCTAGTTAGATTAGTTACCTCTTCGATGTAATAAGCAACATACTCTAAGTGATAGTTTTTAATATCTGATCGCAGCAGAAATGTTGCTATCTTGTCTTCAAGTTATTTTATTGATTGGAAGATGAATCAATAGACCTGAACTGTCTGATTCTTCTGACTAGTATAATTATATAATAGGTTTGATGACTGTTTTCCAGACTGCAAGAAAGTGTGCTGACTTTGTATCAGATCCAGTTTCTGCCTCATCATTTTTACATCTAACACTTCTGCTTTTATTAATGAAACTAGTAAAAAAAAAAAAAAAAAAGCCACATTTCTTTGTAAAAGTGCAAAAAAAAAGTTGTATCTATTACCTATAAGATTTACCAGTTCGGATTATTCGCAATCATTTGTCTGAAAAAAAAATTTGATTGATTTGAAAATGTTTATACAGAAATGAGATGCGCGCGATCATCCAACACGCAGCATCACGTAGGCCGGTGCTGTTTACAGACAGGCTGCTGCTGCAGCTGCTGCTGCGGGTGAACTGGAAGTCCCTCCCCGGAAAAAGCATGGAGAATATTTCGGAACAGGGCGACAGCGCCTGGTGATCCGTGTGTCGCTGCTGCGGACGGGAGCTGCTTCTGCCTGCGTGGTCTTTCGGCGCGCTCAGGATAACGCTCAGCAGGGCTGATCTCTCGAGGTGAGGCTGTAACTCAGACGGGGAAGTGGGTGTTACGCAGGACCACGGTGTCTGGGGTCTCGCTACGTAAGGCGTCTTACATCCAGGCGGTCGTTGTTTCCACAGCGGCGCGTCTGTGTTTGTGGATCTCCGTGTCTGCTGCCGCAACGCAAAGCAAAGTCTTAAATCCTTATCAGTTTAATTCGCGCGGATGCTGCACAGTTGAACGTCCCCCCCCCCTCCTCCTCCTCCGCCTCCTCCTCCTCTTCCTCCCGCCCCCAACTCCTGAAAGACTTTTGAAAACTTAGGCTTGTAGTGATGGATGTAATAATGAAGTCTCTGTGCGTGTACGAAGAAAGAGGATGTTGGTGATGAATTGAAACAACAGTGTTCCTTTCATGTGAGGTGTCACGAAGAGGAAGCGGCTGAAGACGATTCCCGACTAGAGATCATGCTTTTTATTCAGCAGTTTATTTATGGCCGCATCGCCGGCTGTAAACACAAAGGCGGTTCAGATCCAGCAGGGCGAGAAGTCGCGAGTTTTGGGCCTGAACTCAAGGTGTAGAGATGATCAACAGGCGTGTATTTCACCACACAGACTGAAATCAGTGCCAGTCATCTACCAACTGGCCAGGCGGGGGCGCTACACACGTTAGGCAATTCAAATTGGGTGACAGTTGACAGAAAACAAAAGGCCAGACGTTCCTCACTAATCATCACAAGCAGTGACTTTTGTGGACAGTTTACAAACGGTTTAAACTTTGACAGCATCTCTGTAATTCATTATTATCAATGTGGATGCACATGGATCCTGACTCACGAGGTCACTCAGGTTACTACAATGTTCTTTTATCCTGACATGGTTAACTTTCTTTAAACCAGACATTTGTGGCAATGTGTGGTCAAAATGTTAGTTGTATTACTTTGTGTATCTAGGAGTGTGTGGTCTTATGTCTATATTTACTTCTATACTTGTGAGGACCACTTTGAATTTTATACCCCAAGAGTGAGATAGGGGGGAGGGGTGCCGGGGTGCAGAGGAATGCATTTCCTCTTGATCTGCCTGAATGATCCTCTTGTCTGTCACTATGACAATCCAAACATTAAGTAGCACAGTGCAGACCCCCTCGTGTAGTTTTACATTCAAATATCTACAGACTCCTTTTGAAAAATATTATTATTCTGAATTTGCTAATGCTTCCACGTATTGGACCATAAACTGATCATTTAACAACAAATTAGAGTCAGAGATTAAAAGACCACCTGAGAATGAATTTATTGTGTTGATGTATTTGCATCAATGCTACATAATAATACTTATGTATCAGGCAGCAATGTGATTATTTTGAGGGTTGCGACTAACAGTTATTTTCAATGTCGACTCACCTGGAGAACATTTTCTCAATTAACTGCTTTAAAATGTCGAACAATAGTAAAAAATGCCTAAAAACCACGGTGACGTCTTCAAATTTCTTTTTTTTTGGTCAGACTAATACTCCGAAGGGCCACCGTATTGAAACCCAGTTTTAATACCTTTAATTTATCACTTATAGTGCATATTTTATGAACTAATTTAAAATGTTTCTATATTTGGGCTGCTTTCTTCTCTCCTCTAACTGTGTCTGTCTTTTCGCTGAAAACACTCATCATTACTAAGAGAGCGGTGGGGGTGAATGGAAGCAGCTAAACAAGGAGCTGAAACCTGCCACAAAGCTCCAAAAAGTCTGTTGATAATTCTCAATAGCTTCATCATCACGAGTGACCCCTTTAACATGCTTTAATACAAATATTATTTTATTGCCGTGTTATAATAATACATAAGATAAGTTGCTGTGCATATGTGGCCCTCGGCTCGCTCTTGGCCCTCGGCTCTCTTCCTGGTTAATCCGGCCCTGCAGCTGAAGCTAAAGCTGCAAAGTGGGCTGTTGATTCTCAGTGATACCGGCTGTACTAACAGCAACACTTGTGACATTTACATTCAACGGATGAAGAAAGTGAAGAAAACATGCAGTCAAAAATGTAAAAATATAAAAAATAAGATTTAAAAGATATTTGTAGTGATTTCTGTGAATTTGGCCCGGGGGGGGGGGGGGGGGGGGGGGGGGGGG
>JAVQJL010081003.1:0-22638 GCA_036024295.1 Nannoperca obscura | reverse complement strand
GTGTGTGTGTGTGTGTGTGTGTGTGTGTGTGTGTGTGTGTGTGTGTGTGTGTGTGTGTGTGTGTGTGTGTGTGTGTGTGTGTGTGTGTGTGTTGCAGTCTCCTGTCTCATCTCTCATCTCTCATTTTCCATATGACACCCACACAACAAACACATTTGGAGCCACAGGAAGAGGAGACAAAACCTCACAAGTGACATTAATCCCTTGGGTTGAGGCTGAAATCAACAACAACCAGTGCTGCTGCGTTCCTCTTGAAGTTGATGCAGCAATGTCTAAATTAGCCTCTAATAATCCAAACACTGCTGCCACCTTTGCAGATAAACTTAAAAGAAATGTTTGCTGACGACAAAGTGGAGGAAGAGAAACTGAGCGAGATAAGCATTTTGCAAGCGATACCAGCCATGTGAGGAAGGATGTTTGGCGTCACAGAGAACAGATTTGGGTCCTGTCTCAGTGATCTGTGCTTCATCAAGTCAAGTCAGCTTGTTGACTTTTGTGCTAAAATCCTGAAAATGCTGCCCGGTCAGTTTTGTGTAGCCAGTTGTTATGGAGAAAGTGAGAAGAAAAGCAGTTTAGTTGGATAGGTAAACTGTTAAAAATGTTCTGTTTCTTCTAGCTCTAAAGATTAGCTGTGTCTAACATGCAAACGTGACTCAATGTGTCCTTTGTTGGAATGCATGGAATTCTCTTTTTTTAGTCATTAACCTCTCCATCCTCTGATCAACACTGTTAACATCATCGAGTCTCAATCACAGCTTCATTTATTGATCGAGCTAGGCAGTGCCAATCATATTAAATGTATATACAAACACATGTAAATACGCAAGTATCAAGTATTGGCTTATTTTTATTTGAAAAATATGGTGTTACAACTGATTAAGCTGTGGCTAGATGCCATAATGCACTTGCTTGAAATATAAAGCTCCTTCCTTCTGTGCTTTCACTATACCATCTACTGTTTTTGTTTGCCTTTTTGTACTTTTCACAGCACACACGCGCTTGTCGGAAAAGCACAGGCGTTACTAATAACATTAATGCTGGCTCTGTTCAAGTGTCCCTGTGAGCTGTGACAGTGAACCAACATGCACTGTACAGGGACCCTGAAACTGAAGCAGCTAAATGGAATTCATCCATCGCTAATTTAATTATTTAGTTAAGGGGCTAATTGCAAAACCTAGTTTGCTAAGTTGCAAAAAGCAGCCAGGCTTGAACCGTCTTTCTTCACTTTAAATTTATTAATGATAATTTTTATGTCCTATCCGTGACATATATATCATTTTGTATAAAATATTAATTCATCTGAGCGAAATCACATGTAATATCCACCTAAAACATTCCCCAGAGTAGAATAAAACTTTTGAAAGTAAAGCAAGAAAACTGGGAAAAGCAAAAGAGATGAGGAAACTGAAAATCAGACGGAGAGATCGAAAGGAGATCAGAGTGGGACAACTTTAACCACTAACGAGCCCAGTCGACAGAACAGACAGGGCAAGGACTCTCAATTGATCATGCACTGTATAAAGAGAAGGGAGAGAGAGCCTCATTCAACTGAACCAATAAAGCCTGAGTGAACTAAACTCTAAACTAAACTAAACTGCCCTCAATTGTAATGAACCGAACTAAAAAACGATTGTGGAATCCAGTCCAGTAGACGTTTTCATAGCTTCATCTTAAAGTGAGCAACAGTAACAGAGAGAACATTACAACACGACAGACCACCAAAGTGAAAAGTTTAAAGAAGTTTGCCAGTGTCCAGAGGGAGACTCTGCTTTTATCATGTTTCTCTCAGTGGGACGGATTTGTGTGTTCCCAGTAGCTCTGAGATCAGCATTTTATTTGGACCAAAAGCACGGGAGGTTTAGGATATTTAATCTTAAATAAAGAGTTATTTCATTGATAAGCTTTCAATAGTCAATTTGGAAAAACCAGAGCCCCTGTGCGCACTTCTCTCAGTGTCTGTTCAGCACCACTAGCTAAAACAAGTGGTACTTAAGTACAAAGGGACTAGCTGCTGTTTTTCACTGTGCAGACCATATTTCAAATGGGGAAGAAGAAAGTGGCTTATGAAGGCACCCTACCTCTTAATCCCTGTCTCAGCTCTGCTAGACCAGGCACCACCAAGGGCTATCTATCTATCCAACTCTCCATGTATCCAGTGAAAGCCACACACACACACACACACCCACCGATCACACACATACAGAGATTGGCACCATTTGTTACACAAGAACCAGCCAGGCACCAGAGTATAATGACTTTACCCAGGCGAGAGGTGAAAAATTGGATTGGAAAAAGTTTTTATGAAGTACTTTACTGCCTGCTGGGAGTCACAGAGTAAAGACAAGCCGGGGCAAAGCATGCCACATTAAAAAAATGTTTAAAAAAATGTCTGCAAGCCTCTGATTCATGGACTGTCTTTGTGACTGTGTCTTTCTCTTTATTTCGATTGGGAATACAACAGTAGTTTTGATTTCTCTCAGGATTGTAGTTACTTAAAGCGGCAACAGTTCTCTGAGTATGTGTGTGGCCCTCAAATGGCTTTCCCTATTATTTAATCCAATAGCAAAGTGTACTCGCCACTCAATGTGGTGATAGCATGCTGTATAAAATGCCAGTCAGACAGACGTCCTGTCCTCCTTATACGCAGAAAGCTGAGAACAAGGGGCCAGCTCAGTATGAGAGAGCAGTGGTTCTCAACCTTTTGGGCCGGTGACCTCCTTGAAAGGAGGCTTAACACAGGTTACATACGTGTTAGAGGTCCAAAATGTTGGACCCAATCTGAAAATAATTAGTTTATATGCTTCAAAGGCTAATGTATAGAAATAAGTATAACTGAGCAACTGAATATCCGTGAATCAACTTCCAAATTAGTCATTTGACAGCATAAATCTTTACATAGGCTTCAAATTTTCTAAAAGATGTGCTCATGCACTGATTATGACAGATCAGATTAAGCTTGGGTCAATTCGGGTCCGATCAGGTATTTGAGATATTGACACACAGACCCGAGAGCCATGGAAGTAAAATTAGACCCTACGTGAGCTGATTAGACTAAGTATAATTTGGACCCTGTCTGACTCTGATCCCAGGTCAGGTTCCGCTTCCCTAGAACCAAGTGAACCCATGAAGACCTTTAATATTTCTACAGATTTTCACCAGTTCATCCAAAGGGTAATCATCTCCTCCTCTCTTTGCTTTATCTTGGTTCTATTTGGAGCCCTGAAGAGGTACATTTATCAAGTAATTCACAAGTCTACAAAATGTACCAGATTCTCTGTAGTGTAGCAGAGGTTTTTCTTCTGATTTTCTATCTTGTTAACCATCTCCTGACCTCTCAGATTAGTGTTGCTTTGCCCTGGGGGGATCTCAACAGCCAAATTTGGAATCACTGATTTACAGTGTTACGCAAGCGCACACAGAACAGGAGTTACTACTAGGTCATTTCCATATTCATGAGGGAAATCAAAACAACTGTTAACTATTTGAAGAGAAAACACAGTAAAAAAGGCAAGCCATGAATCAGAGCCCAGCTCGCTTTTTATAATGAGCTATGTTTTGCCCTGGCAGTCAATTGGAGTGTATAACACGTAACAGAACTGCATACAAATTGCCCAGCTATCTACTTCTTTTATCAGGCTTTGCTTCATTGGCTAACGTGTTTGTATGTATTGTATGAGATAACGTGGTAGCAGGAGTTTTCTGTAATTCGCATCTCCTGTCTCTCCTCAATGTCATCCTTCTGCCTTACTGTGCGAGTCAGACATATATGCTTGAACATAGAGAAGACTGACTCATGTAGCCTAAAGTCATACAGAATGGGGGCACACACACACAGACACACAGACCTGCTTTTCAAAGCCACAGATCCTGATGACACATTCAGTAACATGTTATCAGAGGACATTTCACAGAGGACGCACACAGAAAGAGAAGCACTGATGTGATTTATAGTATCTGGAGGCAAAGGTGGAAATGAGCGGGTCACCAGTCACCTCCGTCCTCTTGCTGTGAAGGGAGCGTCATCAGGTCCCTCTCTCACTTTCACAACTGACACCCCATCAGAAGTATGTCCTACTTCTGCATGTCACTAACTTGTGACGAGCAGACAATTGAGTTATGAATCATAAACAACTGTCAAGCCACCCTGCCACATGTTTTGGCCTCTGAAATCCCACGTAGATGCTGAGGCAAAGCAAACAGTTTTTTCATGCATTTCAGCCACTTATCTGGAGCACACATGCACATCTTAATTAGCTATGAAATGATGCGGATCAAACGCTTTCCCCCTCAGACACGTTCACTATGATCCTCTCGTCACTCTTTTATGTGCAGCCTACTTCCCTCTCTCCTTTAATGGCATGTTGAAGAAGGTGGAGATGACTGAAATGTTTTGGCACTTTGATATTTTCAATTGGGGTGTTGAGGAAAGGAGGGATTACAGTGTAAGGCTGCGTCCACTTGTTTGTTCTATATTGCTCTGTTTTGTTCATGCACACCTCTAGAAACCGCTTGTATATACACAAACTGATATCATATAACAGAAGCAGGAGGATTGAGGTCTCCTTGTTAATAATCTGACATCACGTGGCTGAAGGAGAGAATAATTGATGGTTTCAGGGAGCTAGAAATAGACATCTAGTATGAAGAGAGAGCGGAGCAAACAAAGGGTGGGCAGTATTGGAGGTGAGAGAGGGGCTTGTTGCATCGTGCTGTCGTACCCACCCCCTAATTGCTTAGTATTTATGGTGGGAGGAGTGGTATGTGTGGGAAACATGCTTCTCCACATATACACACCCAAAACCAAAATACACACTAAGAGTTTCCGTCACCCTAGAGGGAGTCATTTGTGCTTGCAGGCGGTCAGCGGGAGGCTTTTACGGGCTGTTATGTAGCTGGCTCACTATTCCTGGAAGAGCGCTGGTATCTTTTGATCAAATTCTGCCCCACTCTCCAGTAACCTGCTTCCTATGAATTGTGGGCTAATTGTGCCATATGGGTTTGTGTGATTGTGTGTGTGTGTGTGTGTGTGTGCCTGCATGTGTATCTGGGTGTGCAGAGACCTTTCTATGCTTGATTGATTGTTGTCATCTTGGTGGATTATTGAGTTAGCAGCGAACGTGATAGGCTTACTACTGCATCTCAGAGGAGAGAATACACACACACACACACACACATACACATACACACATACACGTCCCTCATGCCTATACACTTTTTTTAATTCAATGACTAGTGGAAATATTTCAGGGTAAGGGTCCATGGCTGTGTGTAATGAATACATCAAGGAACCTAAAGTGTGTGTTGGATGGATGAAGGTTCATACTCATTAGCATGACTATTGCTCTGTACTGGGGCAGCAGTCCATGTAAGAATCCAATGTGTGCAGAGGACTGTGTGTGTGTTTCTGCAAATGTTTGAATAAAAGTGAGCAGTGTGTGCAATTTTTGACAAAATGAGGGAAGAAGACAAATAGAGCCAAATATTTCAAACTTGTCACAACAAACCTCAAAATAGTAATTTTTTTAAGTAAAAACAGACAAATCCATTTTGCAGTCATGCCAAAGATGTTATTTCTTCATCTTCATTTTGGCTTTTCATTGCTGCAATAAAAAAATGGTACCAAGTACACCCAGATAAGAACCCGAGGCTGTTTACTTTAAACCAGCCAAATAGAATAAAAGCTGTTAAGCAATTTGCTTCTTTCTTGCCCTTTATTTCTTCTTTTTTTTTTTTGCCCTGCTCTACTCTGCTCAGGTGAATGTGGATAAAAATTTAATGGACCTGTTGAAGCTTTAGGGCTTTTTGTCTTTTATGTGTTGGAGTCCCAGATGGTTGCCTAACTAATGGTGATACCCACCTCTAATCAGCTGAAGATATGCTCATTATTATCATTGATCAGGTGTAAAATTGCCTTTCTCACGCATTTGTCCTTTTGAATTCAATTGGATCGGGACAGGACTTTCTCATTAACGTGAGACCTTATGTCTTCATAAAAAAGCTGTTGAATTATCTCTGTTTGTCCAGCCATGCGTCTTAAAAGCCACAGCTGATTAATAACTCCACATATGTTGTAGATTCAAAAGGGTCAATTCTGAACGCTCCCTAACCAATTTAACTACAGCCCTGGCTGCCCCTCATCTCTGCTGATGTCCTCCTGCACAAGCTTTTTTGAGCGCTCTAACCATGACCCAGAGCCAACCAGAAGATGTACGACTCTTTTGACTTTATTTATTTCCTTCAGCCCCTCTATCCAGGGGAGAGACAGAGGTTATTAAGAGGGAGGGAGCTCAGTCGTTCCACGTTAGCATATGTCATTTGTGATTTCTTCTGCGCTTTATCACTTCTCCATTTATCTGTTTTTCAACATCTTTTTTTTGCCTAATATTTTCCCCATCCATCTCAATTTTGTTTTTCAGTCATTATTCGTTCTCCTTTTTTCCTCTCCTACAACTAGTGAATGCTTTATCTTCAGATAGCTGAGCTATTCCTTGAACTTGGTATGATAATGCTTGGTGCAGGTCGCAGTTCAGTCACCTCCCCCTCTATCGCTTCACACCCTGTCTGTTGAGTTATTGCCGTCGCCCTTTATGCGAGGGAGTGCTCATTTTTAATTATCACTCCGTATTTGATCATCTCCCTCCACTGCCTGTCACAATGTCTCATCGGGTTGCTGGTAACATTTCCATTACATTAAGAAAAGCAGCCGCGGTTGTGTATCAAGTGTGTGTGTGTGTTTGAGTGCTCGGTGGTGGCGTTCCTATCATTGCGGCAGAGACGAGATTTCTCCCTCCCTCATCCATCTTCAAGCGCTTGGCTGGAAATGACATGTCGACACACAACGAAACACATCATTGCTTGAGACACACATACAAACACACACACACAAACACACACACACACACACATAGGAAATTAAATGGAATTGGATTGGCAATGGAATTATAATTAAATGGTTCGCACCTCTTTCCTCCCCGTATTTTCCCCCAAATGGCATGCTAATTGAGTTGATGCAAATAGGGACTCGCAGTCTTAAAGGTTCAAATAACTTTTTGTTTTTTGCTGTTGACAAAATTTTGGGATGCAAAGAGCTCAGATAGAAGGAAGGGAGGTAGAGAACGAAAAGAAGGGACAACATGAATCAATCAATCTCCTTCAAGTAAAAAATAATTGGCCTGAAACCACTGTTGATGTAGGAGCGGAAAGGCTGAGCCTGTATTGGGAAAACTGTGGAATTTCTCTTTTCATTGTAGAGGGTTTAACTTAGCTTATGCACGGACATGTGAGTGTGCGTGTGCATGTGTACACGTTGTTTGCGAGCACATATTTTAATAAGCGTTTAAGCTCACTGTAGTGGTATTGTTGAGGAAGGCCCTAGCCTCCCATAAAGTTCCCAGAGCATTCTCGTTCCTGGAGGCCATTGGCAGTAAGGTTGGAAATGTTGAGCTCCCCTTTAGCTCAGCGGGGGATTGAATCGATAAATCTGTCATTGTTTATTTGAGAAAACTTCCAGTCTTCACCTCTGGGCACTCCCACAGTCGGAGGCTAAACACTCAAGCTGTTCATGTCGACTTTGAGGATTGTTGGCCGATGGCTGTGAGGTGAAAACTGAGTGCGTACTCGACCAAGTTGCCTGTGTGCGTGTGCATATGCGGGTGTGAGTGTGTGTGTGCGTGTGCATGCGCGTCTGTGTGTTTTTCTAGGCCTGCAGAGTGTTCCTCGCAGTTCACTGCCGCAGCAGGAGAGGCAGTTTGCTTCCAGAACATGTGAACCTGATAACATTTCTCTCTTTCTCTTTCTCTTTCTTCAGGTGTTGGCTTTAGAAAGACAGGTCTTTGACTTCCTGGGTTACCAGTGGGCCCCAATCCTCGCCAACTTCTTCCACATCATCATCGTCATCCTCGGCCTCTTTGGCACCATCCAGTACCGACCACGCTACATTGTGGTGGTGAGTGCACACAACTGAAGACCAGTAGTTCACGTGAAACTCTGTTAAGTCTGTCACATAATCCTTTTCCTCACGGTTTCTGTTAAGCAGTGTCACATCACTTTGCATTAGTCCTCTGCCTGGGCTCCTGATTGTACATGTTGTTGCCTTTCCTCTCTAATTGCAAAGTGTGCTGCACTCTCCTGTACATTGTGCAACACCCTTAAATCACTCTAATCCAATGGTAATTAGGGCTAATTAAAGGGGGTGGGGGTGTTGGGGGGGAGGGGACTAAGGAGCTCATCAGATTTATACTCGGCGTCGAGTTTCTGGACAGAGAAGGTCATTCTTTGAAACACGGTGCAAAGCATGTGCTGCCTGTTGTTTCACTCCTTTTGTTAGAAAGTGCCACTGTGAAGCTTCATAAATGTGCTTTTGTGCGCTTCAGTTTTTATTTGAAACCATAACGTTCATCTTCAGCATTAAAAGCCTATTTTGAGCAGCAGTAGTGGAAGCACAGATGGTGATGTTAATGACAGGAAAAGATTGGGGGAGCGAGAAAAGAGATAGAGGCAAAGCGAGTAAATAAAGAGCCAGGGGAGATGTGGACGGATAAGCGGGAGCCACACAGGAGGAGGAAAGAGGGAAAGTAGATCTATTGTCTCGTGCCAAGTGGAAAATGGGAGAGAGCAAGCTAGGGGGTTTCATGATTCAACATGTATGTTTTTTTGAAGGTGCTGGTGTGCCCCGCCGCTCTTCCTCTGACACGTCTGACATTTTAAACACACAATTCATTGTGAGTCAGAAGATTTCACAACCATGACTCTCTTTCTCTGTCAGTGAATTACACTCTGTCTGTCAACAGTTGGCTGTCTGACTGTACAATTTTATAATTTGTTGAAGTCATGAACTTCATTCAGCCTCAGCAGTTTAAAAACCTGCAGCTCCCTCAGGGCTCAAATAGGCTTGCTGAACTTACTGGCACCTTAAAAAATGTATAAAGTGAGGTCTCGCATAGAAATGTATTTGTTTATATGGTGTTTCTATGTGTATAGAGCATGTGGATTGTTTATTAATGTATTAATATCATTTTAGTCAGTAGCTGTCATATCCTGTTTTGTTCAGTTCATCTAGTTTCCATGGAGCTAATCTGCCCTCTGTCCTTGCCCTCCAGTATACAGTATGGGCTGCTCTGTGGGTGGCATGGAACGTCTTCATCATCTGTTTCTACCTGGACGTAGGAGGCCTTTCCAAGGTGAGAAATTTCATTTTTCGCTAATCTTTCGTCATGCATCTGTCAGCCCAAGTCGGGTGGCTTTGTCTGTCCTGTGATGAATGTTCTCTTCTTTCTAAGGTCATGGTTGCAGGCTGGTGGGGGAGTGAAGCCTGATTTATATTCCTGTGTCCAAGAGTTGCGCCAACACTATAGGTGTCTTTTTAGGCGCGGTGAACCTCGTCATAGCTGATATACACTTATATCATGACCGCAGAAGAAAATCTATCTGACTGGCGAGAGAGTTTGGAAACTACATATTGCCTACATGCAGACAGTTTACCTTTTATCTTTCAAAGGAGGTGAAGGCTGAAAGTTGTTGCCCCAAACATCTCTGCTTTCACTGTCAGTGAAAATGGCTTTGCCACCGCAGTAATAGTGGCATCGCTAGACAACAATACTTGCTATAGTTGCTATTTGCCAACAGTTAAGCTAACTCTTATGGGTAAAACACATAACCGCGGCTTAAACGGACTGCAAACAAACTTTTAACAATGGATGATGCTTTGAACACACCTTTTCTGCCTGTGTTAAGTGGCCGGGGCATAAGCAGGTTATTACACACTGGCCTGATACTCTCAGTGGAGGAAACTGTTATCTTTTCTCCACTTAGTCTGACACCTCGTTGTGTATTATCACCTGCATGGTGGCTATACACTCTACCTGAACACCGCAAAAACTGTGAGTGGTCAGCATTGGCTTTATTTGTATATCTGAATCTGATGCAGGTGGTTGTTGATAGTAGGCAGCAAAAGGGCTATGTAATTATTCTCTTTTTCAATTATCATAGACAAATAATCAAATAATGCAAATTCTTCCAGAGTAAATAAGAGAATGATTCCAATTTCCAGCAGAACAGGGGACAAAGATGGTTCTGCTGAAAATGATTCAGGTTTAAATTTTAAAGTAGGCCAGACATGGCTGTTCCAATAAGCGGTTGTAAAATATAAAAGTATATTTGAGCATTCTTGAGTTTTATCAGCACAGAACATATTTTAGCTATAATTAGATATAATCTACTGATGCCAGGTGCTTTTTGCCTATGTCAGGCCTGAACGCCATGGTGTGAATAACAAATGCAGACCAAGTAAACATGAATACCTGTGGTGTATAATGACTGTGTGACACATCCATCTAGTATGAATCTTACACGGAACTATAAATCATTCCCTAGGCTTTAGGATTCTGCACCATACACACCAACAACAGAGTTGTATGATTTGCCCTTGAGAAATGCTTTTGCTTCTTTTAGTTTGTTTGTGTGGGGCTTAATGGGTAAATAATCTGGAGAAACCCCCCCTCACAAACCACCACGCACACACATACATACTTTTGAATTTTTATGTAATCAAAATGTTCACAACCTATACATTTATCCACCCTCCCTTCTCCTGCTAACTTGTCGTCTCCAATTTTATTTTGACTCTCCACTATTCTCCCCTCCTCATGTCTCTTCTCCTATTGATGGGTATCTTGCCCAATTGCTTGCCTGAGCATTGAGAATAATAATAATGAATTCATGTAGGCAACGTTCATCTCACACCAGTCCAGACAGCCAAAATGAATTTCTGAAACACCTTCCCAAGCTCTGGCGACTTTGTCATTGTGTGATAGACCTTGGCTGCATCACGTGTGTCTGTCTCTCACTGCATGTGTGTGTGTGTGTGTCTGATTGTGTGTTCCTGCTAGAATAATGAGGCTTGTAGTGGCCAGCTGCTTTGGGCTGAGGCTGGGCATTAACCTGACAGATGGAGCCAGCCTGGGCTCCCAGCTCTGCATATGGTGGCCAGGAGGAGAGCTGGCTAATGGAGCGCAGGCACACACCCCACGCACACATGCACGACCAAACTTGGCACGCAGCTTTCTGAGAGGTCTGCAACACATTTGATCATAAAACAGAGTCAGCTAATTCTGTGGTTTGCCTTGACAGGACTGCTCTGTCTGTGTGTGTGTGTGTGTGTGGGTGTGTGTGTGTGTGTGTGTGTGTGTGTGTGTGTGTGTGTGTGTGTGTGTGACAAGGCCCTCGAAGTGAGGGGGCAGGTTGTCAGAGTCAAATGCCACATGCTCTGTCACCTCCTATTGATCCCTTATCCCCTCCCCCATGGTGCAAGACAGACTGGCAGACAGACCCCCGCTACTCTACACACACCTCTGTTTTAACCAGTCTCATTCACCGCCTCTCTTTTTATTTATTCTCCCTCACACTCTGCACACGGTTTAATGCAGACATAGAGACTTTGGACATGTCTACACGAAGCTGTCAGAATTTTGAAAAAGCTTCTTTCCCTCGTTATTATGGTGTTTCATACTCAGTAACTGAGCTTTTTGAAATGTTTCTCTTTCCAATAAATAAAATAGCCAATATGTTAAGATCTGATTCTAACGAATGTCTTCTCCCCTGTCTTTTGATATTAGCAAAAATCGATAAACAAAACATGTAGTCACACACTGTGTAGCTCTATGGATGGCAATGTTGTTGGTCTGTCTGTTGATCCACTTTAGTCCACTTTGATGGATTGCCATGACATTTTGTACACAAACTGATGTTTCCAAGAAGTAAATCCTACTGAATGTGGTAATCCTTTAGCTTTTCCTCTCACGCAACCATGAGGTTGACATTTGTGGTTTTAAGTGAAACGTCTCGTCAACTATTGGATGGATTGCCACGAAATTTGGTACAGATATCCAACTATGGTTCTTAAAATGGAAAAATCTTACTTGCTGAACATGAATATTAACATTGTCAAGTACAGCTAGCGTGGCTGTAGACTCTGTTTTGTTAGACCTTTTGTTACCCATAAAGCTAAAACTAAATTGATCTGATTAGGGATGTGAAAGTGTTTACATTCGGATTGACTGGATACAATGTTATGAAACTTTGGTGCAGCTTCAGAGTGAATGAATCTGCATTTAGTGTGGATTAGTTACAGATGCCTCCACTGCTTCTGTCTCAGTGATCGCTCATTTTTATTGCCAATATAGCTACACATGTGTTATCAATAACATGTATTTAGCAGTGTTTCCAGGGTTAATAGGCATAGCATTTATGGGACATGATCACAGAAACCGAAAAATATGTTTATGAGAACAACTAAATGGTGTTTTCAGCTATATATTAAAACACTATAACTGAAGATAAATTAGATAATTCTTAAAAATGATGTTGTTGTTGTTGTTGTTGACTTAGAGAGGATTATCGAAAAAGATATTTTCCTATTATTTTCAAAAACCATCTGAAAACGATAATGTGGACAGATGTGAATTATGTTTTCAGATTCATCCGCCTCAGTGTGGATATAATCCAGAACAGTCCCCAGCTTTCTCTCGCTCTCTCCACACCCCGCACACATGCACACACAGTGACAGCAAACTTAGTTTTAGAGAAGATAGCGGACCGCCCTCAACACATTCTCTCTAGCTCCTGATTCAATATGCAACCACCATGCATGCACACCTTTACAGAATCTAAGTAAATATGAGACTCTCATCCGAGCCAAGAGTCTACAACACCCAGATAGACACTCAGCTTTGCATAAACTCTCTTCTCTGTATATCAAACAGTAAATCATGAGAAATAAGATTCTAATCATTTGATGTTTAGCTTTATAGAATGCCTCGTGTCTCTAGCGGTTCCCATAACAGGATTGTCTCCAAATATCTATTGACGTTTGTTAAAGAAAATAGTTTGAGCAGTATTAGTAGACTAACCTTGAATCTATTATATGGAGGGATTGATTTGTTCTTTGGGGTGCATGGGAGCATAACAATAACACTCCTGACAGTAAGTTGCCAAAAGCATCTTCAATATTGACTGCTGACGTGCTGCAGTCATGAGTGCAGCTACAGCTTGGATAGAGATGGTTTCCCTAGCTCGCAGGCTCAATCAATGGCATCTGTGAAGTCATTAGTCTTCACAATCCTACCTATTGACCTCCAGCCGCCCTTGTTTTTGTGACTGTGTGAGGGAACGACAGAATGACAGGGAGAAAAAATAGAGACAGAGAGTGGTGATGATGAGCGATCACATGGAGAAAGATAGGGATAATATACATGAACATAATTTTAATATTGTTCATGACTCCTGTTGCAGCTGATTTCACTGACTTCACAGATCTGTAGTTGAATGTTGTAACTACCTGTGAAATGCATGTTTGGTGATGTGTACATGTAAGTGTGAGAGGGGGTTGATAGGAATCAGAGATGTTTCCTGACAGCACTTGGCTCTGTTAATAATACATGTCTTGTCACTGAGGGGCAGATGTGGGTTAGATTGCTGTATTGAGGTATTGATTGGTGTGAGCGTCTGTATGTGTGGGCTCATATGGCTGCGTGCAAATTGAACATCGTCAGGGTGTAGAGAGCAACATGTATATAATGCTGGATCTAAAAGTTGCGGTAATGATGTGGTATAGTTTACAAAGTTCTTCAACTTTCAGCTCAGCTTGAATAGTTCATGTACTTGTAAACTGGGTGTGCATATGGCTCATGCGCTTTAGTTGTTTCATATGTGTTGTTATTTTTCGGTTAAAAATATTATCGGTTCACCAAATTATGAAAAAAGATATTTAGGTTTTTTTTTACCCCTGATTTTGAGTCATCTGTCTCTTGAGAGTTCTGCCTCCACCCAAATACAGTAGAGTTTAATTGGTAGTGCTTACCGCATTGAAAACAATACATTAAAAAAATTCCAACAGCAACATTGCTTTCCTTAAACAACGTCCCTGTTACTCCGGATAAACGACTAAACACGCAGTCAGCTGTTTTCATAGGGATTATTAATTCACCAGAAAGTAGGTCCAAAGAAAACTGTTGACTGTGAGGTTTGTGGATTATCCTGAGAAACAGACCCATTGTTTCTGGAAAGACACAATGCTGCTTTTAATTAAATGTAATGTTTTTGATGCGTTAATCACAACAAACAGAATTCTGTTCACCTTAATTGTATAGGGGTGACAGCAGAAATCAATTATCTTAAAAACTAGGCAAATAAAATAAAATACCTGCAAAACTGACATTCCCATCAGCCTCAGCTGTACTTTGTGTTTAGCGCTACTTAGCATAATGCTAGCATGCTAACACGGTAAAGTAAGATGATGAATATGGTAAACATTATACCTGCTTATCAGCATGTTATCATTGTCATGTTGAGCATTTTAGCATGCTGACGTTAGCGCTATTGTGCCTTAATACAGACTTACAGAGCATTGCTGTAGAGTTTTCTTTGTGATTGGATGAACCAACCCCCAATGAAGCAAAAGAGAACAGCCATGAAAATAATCCAACTACTATAAAAATCTAGAGCAGGTGCCCAGAGATAAGCTCTCTGTCTGTTGTACAACACCCAGCTTTGGTTTTCTCATAAAGAATAAATGAATGTACATCATAAGTAATAAATAGAGTCCAAGCAAAGAAGTTAATGTTTTTTTTTCTCCTATCAGGACAGTGACCTGCTGACATTCAACATCTCAGCCCATCACTCTTGGTGGAGCGAACACGGGCCGGGTTGTGTGAGGAGAGAGATGCCTCAGGCTCCGGGGGTCCGCACCACAGAGAGCCACTCCTACATCACTGTCATGGGCTGCCTCATGGACTACCAGTACATCGAGGTTGTGCACAGTGGCACGCAGATTCTTGTTGCTGTGAGTACATTTTGACCATGTACATGTGACTCTGGCACTGTTCACATGCAGATACATGCATGTGTGAACATGTCACAGCACCTCATCATATTACATAGTTAACACGAGCAGCAACCTCACTCATCACCGTGGGATTCGTGTACGTGAAAGGTGAACATGAGAGAAAGGAAGGTGATGCTTTTGTTTCTCTTCAAATGCTTTTCTCAATATAATCCCAGAGGGGTCTGTTACTTTGTCTATCGCAGCCTCCCTTCCTCTGCCCCGGTCGCTGAATGAAAAATTGATCTGTTGTTTTGTCTGGCTGAGACTTAGACCTGCCAGCTGCTAACAGGTTACTCAAACACTGGAAGGACTGTTATTGTGCTCTTTGTACAGCTCTGTATGACTACACCAGAAACTCACATCCTGCCAGCATACACATTTGCACACACTTGTGTATGACTGACTAACCTCATATTGGACTGGGGCCAGGACACTCTTAGTTGCCAGCACAGCAGGCACTTGGGTTCAGACATGCACATTACACACACATTTACTCACAGCAGCATTCACTTACACACATTTTTGACTCCATTGCAATGTCCGTAAAAAACACTCGCACCTATTTTTCACTCTCATTGTCACTTTTAATACACGTGGAGTGGATTTAATGGCGGTAGTGGCTGACCATGAGAGGAAGAGAGAGCTAATACGCGGCAGCTTCATCAGCCTTTAGTGGGCTTCAGAGTCCTGTTGGCTTCCATTCCTTGCATCTAATCTTCGCGGTAGATTAGAAAACTAGCAGATATACCCTGTGTTGCAAAACACTGGATTGTAACATTCATCCCATCACCCCCATGGAGAATGGCAATAAAATGGCTGACCTTACTTCATAGCTCCAACTCTCTCACTGTACCTCATTAGCCCTGGCACTATAGGCAGGGAATTGGTTTATTCCTCGCCTCACGTGGACTCCTCCATATGAAATGGCAACACTTTTTTTGCCTGCATTTTCAAATGGTATTGTCCAACCAAGCATTCAGCGGCATCTCCCGTGGGTACAGCCCCCTAGAGGAGCAGGGAAATTGGTACTGAAATCCCAGTGTCACAAATGGCATCATTTTCCTAGCCTCACTTCCTGTCAGGCTAAAAGCAGAACACCGCTTAGGAAAATAGTCCTTTGAGATGTCCACTCTTGTTTTTTTTTTCTTTTTCCTCTCCGGTGGAAGTGAGGGCCAGAGAAAACGAGAGAGTTGAAGGGATGAATGTAAATAATAAGTAGAAAGTGGGGTGTCCCTTTGTCTTTGTTAGAGGGGTATCAAGGTCGCTGTGAAAGGCCATTAAATATTTAGTTTGGGCTCCAAGGAGCATGTTTCATTAAGATGAAAAATGTGGATCCATTGGACAATAATGGAGGCATCACTGTCATCTATCTCAGACTCATCATGAGCTAGCCGTTCAGAAGTGAAACTTTATATTTTGGTAAAGTCAGCCCTGTGTTGTTGCTTATCGTCGCTACAGGCTACATCCAGCCAAAAAAGAAACTTCAAGGTTTAAAGGATGAGCTTGAAGTGGAGGCAACCTTTTCAAACTGGGATAATGTATTATTCATTGATTCATCACTGAGGGGGATATTTTGCTCTATCTCTGTCCTTATCCTATTCTTTGTTCACTTAAATCCACCTCACCCATCCATCCTGCAGTACATATTGCAATTGAATGGCATTGGTCTTCTACTACTGTAGTAATTAATGTCTGATTTCCCTGCCAGTGGAGTCAGCAGAAAATCCACACCCACTTTTTCCCCCTCTCTATCCTCCCATCACCCTGTCTTCTTTTGCTCCTGTGCACCGCCTTCACTGTTAAATAAAACAGTTGACTCTGAGAAAACATTTCCAGCGAGATGGAGGGTGGTTAGTTAGAAAGGTATGAGAGAGAAGAATAAGAGAAACTGTGCAATATGTGGTGTTTAGTTTACATCTGTAGACATAACTCTTACTCACTAAAGGGACTAGTGAGATGTCAAGGGATTGTCAGAGCTATTGAGCTCATAAAATACACACACACACACACACACACACACACAGATATTGTATCATTTAGCTAACATTATTGCTACCACAGACAATGCTCTCTTCTGTTGCCTCTATATAGCCTGGGAGCTATTGGTTGAGTTGTGTGGAGGTTGATAGTGGGAGGAACGGCAACCAGCATCATTCTCTCATTCCATTGCTCATTTCCTTATTTTCTTTCATCTATTTTCACCCCTCACAATCTCTCCATTCTGTCTGTCTTCCTGTCTCCTTTTCCTGCCCAGATCTCATGCTGTTTGACCTTCATGTCGATCAAAAATGACAATGCTCGCTCCCCCCCCCCCCACCCCCCCGCCCCTGTAATTCTCACTCCCTGTGTCACTTTTGCTCCTTCCCTCGTTTTCTCTAAAGCTTAGATTGCTACATGTCAAGTTTATGTTAAAGTGCGGCTTGTTTAAATCCAAGAGCGACGGTAGTGTGGGGAACGAATAACGGCCCCTAGTTGATTAGAGGGGCCCCCTCAGCAGGCCTGGCGTGGGCAGGCCACTGTGATTATCGCTCGGGGCTGTGCTTGCCTATAGGGTCGGGTGTGTTTTGTGTGCTTCACTCAGATCAGCTGCATGAAAACAGCATGGCCACCCCACCCGCCCCCTCACTCATCCAAAAGGTCAGCATACTCACTTTGATAAGTCCATTAGTCCATGTTGTGTTTTCTAACTCTGGTGAATATGTGCTGCATGGGGAGCCAACTGGAGGCATCTTTGATGTGCTCATATTTGAAGTCCAGCAATTTGTCCCAAATCAGTAAATGGCAACGCATTGTCTAGTATAATAATAGCATTAAGCACCTCTGCAATATGTCAGCGCTGACGCTGCATTGTAAGTGCAGTGTAAGTTGTACAGCATCTGCTTCAAAGGATTATAAAGATCCCAGGATTAAAAGACTATTGATGCAGTAGTGAGCAGTTATTAGGTCTGCTGACTGCTGCCAAAAACAGGGAGGAGAAGAGAAAGACCTCAACACCAGAAGAGGGGAGAATTAGTCTCCAGCGGGCCACTGAATATTGTGTCAGGCTACTCGGAGTACATCATAAAAACATATACTTCAAAGGCTGTCTCCGCCAAGAGCCTTAATTGTTAATCTGTTTTGCAGGGTAATGGATTTTCCTCAGATTAATTTAACTCCAATATTTGGTCTGTTTAAACTTCTGAGCTTAGACAAGAAGGAGAAGAGCGAACCGAGGAGAACTTGAAAGTGAAAAACAAGCAACACTAAAGGAGTAAACCTTATCTAGTGCCATCCTTGCTTTTCTTTCTGCCTGTTGAGTGTGTATTGGTTGTTTTATTTACCTGCTTGTTTCGCCTTCTGTCCATTTGTTTCTTGGTCCAGAGAGTCCCATTTTATTCATTTCACCAAGTCAGACCTCATCTAAACCTTCAGTACGGGGCTGCATGGGAAGAACAAGCAGCGTTTTCTTTCTTCATACTGCTTTTATTTCTGCATGGGCAGCCTTGTGTGTCTGTGTGTCGTGTTTTTGGACGTCAGCGTTCTGTTATTTGTGGAAGATGCAAATCAGCATCGCAGACACGTAATAACCCAATGTGTTCCTATGAAAGCTGCATAGATCTGTGTGTGTTCACATTTGGAGAGGGGGCTGGTAGAAAAGAACAGGTGGACGTGGTCTCTGCAGTCCCTACCTCATCATGTTTCGTCATTAAACATGCAGCTGCCCACACACAAACACACACATCTGATTTTCTGCAGAAAAGCCTGCGCCTTATTGTCAGGCCTTAAGTCCTGTGTAATTAACCTCGGAGACATCTGCACCCCCCCACCCCCTTTCGACTCTCCCCCTCTCCCATGTGATATATTTTACCTACAAATTCCTTTCATTATAGTACGCTGTAGTACACACGACACTGAGCCACAATCAGTAGTGTGTTAATTAGCTTGTAGATCGACTGCACACACGTGCACAAGCCAGCCGGCTGTGGACAAGAGACATCTCTAAATTCGTATTTAGTTAGAATGCCCACAAAAGAGACAGATATAGGACTGCAATCAACGATTATTGTCATTATTGATTCCTCTGTTAATATTGGCTGCTTGTTTTGTCCAACCAACCAGCCAAAACCAAAAGAGATTCAGGAGATAAACTGCAGATTCAGCGAGTGTTTGACATTTTTGGCTCTAGGGATGGCAATGTCACACGTCTCAAAAACTCTTTCACATATCCTGTGATTTATCTCAAGATCAACTTGATGGATTGGCACAAGAGTTTATGCAGACTATCATACTTCCCAGACGGTTTATCCTAATGACTGGTGATCTTCGGACTACTCCTAAAGCGCCACCACAAGGTCAATATTTGTGGTTTCAAATGAAGTGTGTTGACAATTATTGGATTGCCATGAAATTTGCTTTACACTTTCATGTTCCCCTCAGGATGAATTGTAATCCCTTTGGCGATGCTGACTTGTCATCTAGCACCATCACCGGGTCACAATCTCAACTAATCCAACAATCTAAACTAAGGTGTTGAAGATGGTAAACATCTTACCTGCTTGTCAGCATTGTCATTGGGAGTGTTGTGTTAGCATGCAGACGTTCGCATCTAGCTCAAAGTACTGCTTTGCCCAAGTACAGGCTCACAGAGCTGCTAGCGTGGCTGTACTCTTAGTCTTGTTTTTTTATAAATTACTTAAAAACAATCAATCCATTATCAAAATTGTTGATAAATGTTCCACTCATCAATTAATCAACTGATGGTTCAGGACTACACAGGCACAATCTTAAATGGAGAGACTAAAAAGGCCGATAGGATGTAATTGTGTATTACTGAATTTTTTGTCGTAGAAAGACAAATAATAGACTTTAAACTTGATTTATCGTAGTTGTAACTGAGAAGAGTGCAAGCTTCTAATCATGAAATAGACTCATGTCTAGTGGACTGAAGTTTATGAGTGAGGTTGCATGTGTCTTTCTGGACTGGCACATTCAGTAGAAACCTGACCTTCATTAACCTATGCAAATACTAGTAACCTGCTTTTCTATCTCAGCAGCGTGCCTTCTTCTCACACACACATTGAATGCCTTGAACTCCTTTTCGCCCTCATTATCTGAGAGAACAAACACAGATAATGCTGAACTATCACAAATGCCTCCTTTAGTTTCCTCTACAACATAGTAAATAGTTAAATGAAGGCCCACTGGAGGACATCTTTGCTTTTGATGTTTTCCCACATCGAGCACTGACCTTTATGTGCCTGCTTTCCTGCCATCTTGCTTCCTTCAGTCGGTTGTCCAGATCACTGTTCACTGCTCAACAACCTGCAGAGGAGGAGAGAACAAAGAGGAGGGCGGCACTCACTGTTGGAGCAACAATAAATCAAGGACAGACAGAGAGGTGGAGAGAAAAGATGACAGAGGATATTTGCAGATTGTGGAGTGACCGTGATGTGGAGACCTAAAGTGAAAAAAGTTCAGTGAAAAGGAAGAAGAAAAAAAGATTGACAGCTAAATGAGTTGACTTTAGTGTGACACATCCTCACAGACAGACTGAGATCAAGCCTCAGAGGACATGCGGAGGCTTTATGAGCTTAATTAATTTGACATTAGTCTCAAAAATGATCCCTGAACTCCAGAAGTGACAGGGGGAGAAGAAAGCTGGGGGGGGGCGGGGGGTAGTACTGTGTGTGCGCGCGTGTGTGTGTGTGTGTGAGGATTTATGAGCATTATTTAAGGCCATTTAATATTCAAGCATATATAAGTGGAATTGTCACTTTATATTGAGGACACTGACCTATATTGACTAAGGACAGCAATGCCTCCAGCAAAAACCACCAAGTGTTCACTTCTCTGATCTTATTAGCTCCCTGTACGTTGCACTAAATGTACCAAAGCCATAGAAAAGAAAACTAGAAGACAAAAGGGTTTAAGATCAGCCCATGGTGGGGCTTTCTCAAAATGAGAAGCTGACATGAGTAGATATTTCATGTCCATGCAGCGTCCAGATTTTCTTGCTGTTAGCAGTTATCAGTCAAGGGTTGAGAAATTGTGGGGATTTCCCATTAGTAAGCAGTGACAAGTGGACTCTCAAGGTTGGGCATTTTCTGATTAAATGTATTCAATATAATTACATTTCTGGCGTTGCGTTATAGAGGTTATGATTCAATATATTGTGATACTGTAAGCAAGGATACATAGTAGTCATAGTATAAAGAACACACCACCATATGCATAAAAGTAAAAAAGTTAACTTGTTGAACTCCTTAATGACCTCTTTATTGTGGAAGCCAAAATGAGCCCATGCTTCAGCTCTGTACGTACGGCGCGGGAGCTGGTCTTATTCTTTAGGATTCAGCCATCGGTTGTAACGTTACTATTTGGCTAGGTGTTATGATTCTGCCACTGCTATCTAGCGGTCGGGGGTTTAAACAGAACAAAAAATGAACCACTGCCATGAATCTTTGCATGTAAACTGTTACAGTTGAATTAAATATCGATAGTGTTTTTGAGAATCACTACAGTATCACAAGACATAATATTGCAATAGTCGAGTGTATTGACATTTTCTTACACGCTTAAAAGTAGCTACAGTATGTCAGTGGTATTGTGTGGTTTTTATCCTCAGGGTGACAGCACGTCTTTAGCTTTAAAAGTGGCTTGATATTATTTTGTGTGAGCCTTAACCTCAATATCTTTGTGGCTTTCTTTCTCTTTCATAGACATACAGTATATATGCTACGCAAACTGCACATTTTTCAGTCCCATGCCTCCTCTGCTGGGACATGTTGGCTGTACTGTGTTTCATTCAATCCCAGACCAGCAGTCAGAGCCCTTTTGTGAAAAAATTAAACAAACGTGCACTCATGCATAGATATTAACTCACCCGAGCACACAGGAAAAACACACATGGACACAAACACACACACACAGACATAATGCAGTTGAAAACAGGGTGTGCCCCCTGCTGTTAACACCATCTTCTGTTTGACACCGGCTTTATACTTATGCTAATTCGCTTCCATTTCACTGCCACCGTAATGGATGGGGTGAGACCAGCAATTAGATATTGGAGAGGAAAAACGGAGTGAGAGAGAAACGGAGAGAAGAGTTATGTATCTTATCTAGCCCACACAGAGACAGACCCATTCGCTTTTCTACTAGACACCACACCTGAGTTTCATTCATAAATAAAACATTTAATCTACATCTGGATGAACTTAAACACGGTAAATGGAATGAAACCCAATTGATAGAGATGAAAGACCCACAAACTGCACGTCATCTTTGTTCCACTGACATTTGCGTAGGCCGAGTTAAGTTATAGTTTGAACGAATGTTATATAAATACTCACCATCACACACAGTCGGTCCCCCCTCGGGTTTTGTGTTTGTGTACCCAGTGTGCGAGCAGGGCAGCGTGCCCAACGCAGTTTTAATTGGCATGGCTGAGTGCCAAATGATGGATGGATGGCTGGTTGGAGAGAGACTGTCTCTCAGTGTCTGTCTCTCACTGTGTCTGTTTCTGAGTCGATGACAGCCATCTGCCAGTTCCGCAGGCTACTTTTTCAGCACTGTGTGTCGACGTACAGTCACTTGTGTGCTCGCTCTGTTGCTTTCTGATGTGTTTGTGCATATGAGCATACTACTGTGTACACTCGAGAGTGCACTGTAAAAAAAAAAACGTAAAAAAACGGTATTATGTCTGGCAGCAAAAGTTGCCAAACAGTTACCGTAATATTACAGTAAAAAACTATACTTAATTTAACAGTCAATTACAATAA
>JAVQJL010081002.1:0-81216 GCA_036024295.1 Nannoperca obscura | reverse complement strand
GTAAACAACACGTATTTAACACGTATTCAACACGTAAACAACACGTATTCAACACGTGATCAACACGTTGTCAACGCGCTAGAGGTCACGTGATTGTGAATAAGATGGCTTTCCATAGTAGTCCGGGCGTGCAGGTGCATGACAGCGCGACGCGTGAGAGGAGTCACTGAAGATGGGGGACGGCACGATGAGTAAGCAGCGTGAACAGCTTTTCTAAAATGGCGTCGGAGGCTGTTCAATGTTGGGAGCTGGCATGGCAATAAATGAATGGGCTCCCCACTGTCTCTGTCGGACAGCGAAAACACACACTCCCATAGATTGTGTGTGTGTGTGTGTGGAGGGGGGGCTTTGTCATCCCAGACTGGCCTGGTGCATTCTGTGTGATAGACTTCCCATCAGTCAGTTCAACCATCACTTAACGACGTGGCATATTAAGGAAACAATGGGATGCCTCCCCTCGTGTGCATCAGTTTAAACTGCACTGTGTCTCCAACATTGTTTTCTAACATAGGGAATTATCTTTTATGTAAAAGCACTAGAGGTGCTTTGCTTATACTAAAACAGAAGGAGCTAATAAACATCTTGATTTTCTTTTTTTAAAGCACACACACACACACACACACACAGGAAATGTCATATATTTTTAAACCTGATCTGAACACTTTCCATTATATAAAAGCCTGTGACTTCACCGTCCTGCTCGAAAACACGCTAATGTTAGAACATGTATGCGTTTGTTAACATGCAACGTTGCGCTCCGGTTGCTGGGTTACTGCTGTTGCAGTAGTATCACAGAGCGGCAAATAAGGGCAGCAAAGCCACCCCCCCCCCCACACACACACACACACACACACAGTGACATATTGAATATATCTCTATGTAATTAAAAAAAGGGGTAACTGCATTATTTCCAGATGTGTTCAGGGTGAACACCCTGTTGGTAAAGTCATTAACACTGATGCAACGTAATTGCAGTTCAAATCCGTGATCACATTGTGTTTCCGTTGTTTTCCTTTTAGATATGGACGCGTGGAGAGTGTCAAGGTCCTGCCGAAGCGGGGTTCAGAAGGTGGAGTCGCAGCCTTTGTGGATTTTGTGGACATTAAAAGTGCTCAGAAGGCTCATAATGCTATTAACAAGATGGGGGACAGAGATCTGCGCACTGATTACAATGAACCAGGCACAATTCCTAGTGCCGCGAGAGGGCTGGACGATAGTCTCACCTTAAGCTCTCGTGGCCGGGATGTATCAGGGTTCACAAGGGCGGCAGGGGGGGCCGTGTATGGGCCCCCTGCGTCGCTCCACAGCAGAGATGGACGCTATGAACGCAGACTAGACGGGTAAGTGGACAACGTTTCTCTGGAGGCAGGGGGAACCGTGGTTTCTGGTAAAAACCTTACCTCCAAGCATTCCTCCCACCATCTATTCATTTACTTGTTTGTTTGGGGGGGGGCGGGGGGGGGGGGAGTAAGAGTTCATGCTCAAGAATAAAATCTTTTAGAGAGACCCTCTAAAGCCCTCAGAGCGTGTCCAGAGCTCTTGGATTCATACTTGCAGGTAGACAACAAGATATTCCGTATGTTTGTGTATCTATGACTGAAAAGAGTAGTCAGTAGTTTACAAGGCTGTTGGGGATTTCTCTGTGAGCTTAAACATCTCTGTGAGGTGGATCATTTGCGGAAAAAGCGGGGGCAAAGATTGGATATCGTAAAAAAAATATTCCCAGGATTATTGTGAGATTGCTGGAGAGAGGGGGGGGGGGGAGAAAGAGAGAGTGGTCCAGCAGCCATCCCTGGGATTCCCCTAATCTGGAGTTACGTGGCCTGCTCGGTGGATTAATGTCACTCTTTTTTTCGTCATGTAACAAAACAACCAAGAGCTCACATTATATGTATAAGACACCATTGTTTGGATTAGTCTAATTTGGTTTTCAATTATCGTGCACACCTCGTGGAGGTGTTCACTTCTCTCGTGGGCTGGAGTCATGTGGATAACCTGCACAGGATATTTATTCCCCTCTGTTGGATTAATCCTGGCCAGACACCTTAAGGATATGCTATCATGCTAAAGGTATGGGTTGCTTTCTTGGTTCCTTTTTTAATTTGTTTTATTTTGGATTATATCTAAAATCAGGGCATTACAAATTGAGTGCTGGGAGACCTCTACTGGTGATCCAACTCAGTAGAGACGAGAAACGAGTGAGCAAATTACCTTTTTTTTTTCCCTACCTTATTTTTGTGGAGATAATGTTTTTTACTTTTCAACGTCTGAGACCTGCAGGTGTGATGAGGACCGTATTGGACTATGTTTGGATGTTTTGGATCGTACAATTCACAGAAGAAAGCTGGAAATTGAGACTGGAAAGTTGCAGTTGGAGATATCCGACCTCGTGTCTGTGGATTACCCGCTCCTTTCCCTGAATGTGGAACTATAACTAAACCTTGGATACAATCGCGCACAGAATCAGAGAACTAAGTCGCAGCCACGAACTGCTCTTGTCATTGACTCCGGTGTGGACTGCACGCAGGCTCGTGTGCTCGTAACAGGAGATAAGACGACAGACACGAACATCCACGAGCTTCAAAACTGTTCTGAATGTTCTCCAGCCTGGGAATGACTACAGATCAGCTATAAACAAGACTCTGGATTACTATCAAGAGACACGTCGTTATTTATCTCTCATGGCCAGGTTTGAGTCCCTCTGTCAAAGGAATTTGACTACTTTGGTCGCACTGTGCGCAGCAGTGAAGTGGAATGTGGAGGACTTCACAAATGAAGATGCAAGACTTCATTTTCCCATCACTTCCAGCAGCACCGTTGGCGGAACGGTTACTGAAGACCGGCTCCGGGATATCCTGTGTTTATTTTGCTGGACTAAAGTGCAACACTGATCCCTCTCCCCACATGCTCGGATGGATATATGGACTCAAAGGGACATTTCCCAGCGTACAGAACCTCCTAACCTGGATCCGTACGAGGAGAAATTAGTTTTCATCATTTTAATTATAACGTCCACTCCAGCTTGTCTAAGTACACGAGGTCCCCTGCCCCGAAGACGAGGATTACATTTTCTAACGTGAACAATTTTGCTCCAGTTTTCCCCCCTCCACTCAACATTTTTGCCCACTTTTTTCTGCTCACAAAGTTCTATCTCCCTAGATTGTATTTGGAATAATAGGTCAAGTTACCACTCTCTCAAAAGGTTGGTATGTCCTGCCATGTGTATCTTAGCTGTCCTCTCTAACCCCTAGTTTGAACCCCTGTCTCTCTCCATTTTCCCCACTAACCGAAGTAGCTGCTACATAGACTGTTGTTACTGCCTGTGTGTCTATGTGCAGAAACCTGCACCTTACCTTTGTATAGTTTTCCTTTCTCTCCCTCTCACCTGACCCCACCTTCAGTTCCTGTCCCCTGTTCTCCTTATGATGAATAGATCCATTTTGCAGCTGTTATTCATGATGATGATCAAAGTAAAAAAACCAAACACAGATAATAGGATGCAGTTTTATAGATCAAACAATATAAACAAAATATATTTGTCTATATTTCCTGATGTCTGAAAAAGCAAAGAGACATAATGAAATCATTCTTGAATTGCTTCTAATTCAAGCTTTGTCAAGGTCAGATGTTAGGATTTGTATATGTCAGCATCTTTTACTGTTGAATGATTAGTTGATTAATCATTAACAGAAAATCAATCAAGAATTGTGTGTTTTGATTTAAAGATTTTAATCTTTTATCAAGCAGGAATACCAAACATTTGCTGGATTTCCAGCTTTTCTCTCTTGTGTGTCATTTGAAATTGAATAACTGAAGTTTGGACTGTTTTGTTGTGCGAAACACAAATTAAAATGTCATCTTTTTATCGGCTGTGGGGAGGAAATAACGGCGACAAAAGCATTTTATAGACTAAATGATTGATAGATTAATTAAAACCAAAACTGCATATTCATCAATAATGGAAATAATAATTAGTTCCAAACCCAGGATCTTTTGCAGTTTTAAAACGTCCTCAGCTTCTCTTTTTTTTAATGGGACACTAGAATAGATGAATACCTTATTATCTGCCGCAGGGTGCAGTTGATTCTTAAACTCCTGATATATAAAATGAATTTAAGATAGCATTTTCAAACTTATTAGAGAGTTGACCATAGTCATTGATGGGGAATATGCAGGAATAGATTACATCCACCTGAAGTCCCTGACTAGATATAAACGTCTCAGGGTTGGTCGATAAAACCATAATTGCGGTGAGATGGTAGAAATTAGAAATTTGCCAGCGGTCAGAGATTCTTCTCGACCATTTGTTACTGTGATATCTATGCCTTTTTAATTTCCACTGGTATTAGACTTTTGTTGGCAGTGTTGCAGATCGGCGAGCAGATGTGATTCACGGCAGTACTGGTTGACAGGATTGTTGCTTCAGTTTGATGGATTACCTTGATTTGTCAGGTATTTAATTCACCGGTTTAAACACAAACTGACCAATTGTATTAATAAACTGCCTGCAAGGACAGCAGGATGCTCCACAGCTGCACAGTTTGCATGGCAGAAGAATATTTAACAGTATGCTACTTTATTATAGTTTTGGTCATTTTAATTCGGTTGATGCTGCTTGTGTTGCTCCCACTTGACTGACCCTCCACAGAAGATGCCTTTTTATCCTGCTGATGGATGCATCTGGAGAAATATGCTGGCCACGTAATCACAAAACAGTTGATGTGTTTAGCATGCGCCAGAGCAGACAAGATAATCAAACACTGATGGAAATTTTGCCCCAAAAAGTCTAACTGAATTATTTTTAAGCCCCATGAATAATGTAGAGCCTGTTTTGGGTAAAGTGAAATTGAAGGCTATCTATTGAGCAGCGAGCCTGCGCCACCAAATTAGCATTTTCGAGAGCATCTAGGGGTCAAGGTAATCCATCACTTTCACAGCAGACATCGTTATGCCATAGATGTTATTCATGAATCCAGCATATAGATGATTAAATCAAATAAGCCGAAACAGAATTTGCCCCTGACCCGCTGTACTTCAGGTATAGCGCAGTGAAACGCAGACATAGTGCTGGTCTGCTGTTTAATTTATCCTCCACATCTAGCGGACTATGTGCATCCCATGCAGTCTTTTGTTCTTGTGCCCCATGGCAAAGGCCTTTTGGTGGAAAGACTTCCATTCACGACCGAAGATAAGGTTAGTGTCTTTTAGGTTCGGTAGAATAGTTTACACTGATATTTCCAGATCGGCCACTTAACTTCGTATTAAATCATTGCACAGTGACTAAACCTGCGAACCCCTAAATCCAGTCTCATATCATTTATGCTTAAAAGGGATAACATTTAAAATCTCTGGTTGGGTAAAGGGTTTAAGGGTTTATTATTTAGTGCTGAGGGTTAAGCTTATGGGATAAATGCAGTCTATCAAAGTCCTCTAAAGTATGGCAATAAAATATGAGTGTGAATATGCATAACACATTTTTTTGTCAGGTGTAAAGGTCAGGTTGGACATTTAAAAAAAACCCTCATCTTATGGATCATTTACCAAAAGGCCTTTCAGGAGGTAGACACTCAGAGGAAGACACTTATGTCGTATATCTTCAGAGAAAAGGCAGCAGCCTCCTGTTAGCGCCTCGTGTAACCCGTGTTGCTCAGGCGGCTCATTTCAGTCACTGTTGGATTTTCAAATGCAGTAATTGGGTCCTTTTTTTTTTTTTTTAGATGTTTGTTTTAAATCACCCAAACACCATATTTTAGCTGTTCTTTTGTGCGAGACCCCTTTCCCTGTCAACTGCTGGACAATCCCCTACATCATCCAGAACAACCTGGTGGAAACACAACACTGCAGATCTTTTCAAACTTGTGAAGCACAAGATAGTTTTTGGAATCATAAAACTGCGACCGCAACAAAAGGAAGCCTTTAAAATGTGCAATGCGTCGTCATTATTAACTCATTATGAAGCATTGTGCTCTCACTTTCACAGTTATTTGGAAAATACTAACGAAAGGCTGCTGCTAACTTCTTTTTTATGAGACGATCACTTTCAGACCTTTCTCCATGTTGCACGTGTATTTGATTTGTACTTATTCTACTTAGAATTTGAACAGACACGTCTTTACACAGATGTAATCAAACATCTCTGATGGTCCAAAGCAATCGAAGAAGAAAAGGACAATTTGTAAATCCTAACTAGAATCTGGATGAACCTCTTTTCTCACGTTTGTAGTTGAAGCTTAATTTCACCCTGAAAGGAGACAAAGCATTTGATTTTGTTCAAACTCATGTTCCAGTTATGCGACACTTTATTTCGTGGAGGTAGTGAGGGTCTGAAAAGCTTCCAGGAACCAGGGACTTGTGTCAGCAGGGATGCTGCAGGTAGATGAGGATGAGATGCAGGGATTAGAACAAGACGCCCTGCACATTGGTTGGTTTTTCTCCAACAATATTCATTTCTGGTTTGAAACACTAACCTTCAGGATTTCCTTCTAGAAAGCTCTGAATTCTATGCTAATTTAGCCATATTTATATTAGTAATCTATTACATATCTTTTTAGTCTTGGCTACAAGCCGCATAGCAAAAACATGATGTCTGGAATATAGTCTTTTATAAATTGTTTATGTAGATAAAATATGTAGAAATAAGAATCAGGTTTATTGCCAAGTAGGTTTGCACATTCAAGGAATTGGCAATGGTGGATAACACACATAGTAAGTAGAGAATATGAAGAAAGATCAAACATGTACTGTATGTCAAGAAGCATAAATAGAAAATTGATAATAAGATATGAAAAAGTGTAAAATATTATTATAAAACAACTGACTGCACAGCTCTGTAGCAAATGTGCAACGCATTAACCAGGGAATGTGCAAAAGATTACAGTCTGAAGTTAAAAGAATATTTGCAGAAATATTTAGCACAGGTATACAGACTGTTAGTTTCACATAGCACTACAAAGGTTTTCACCATTGTTGACCGTTGAGTTTTGTTTGCCATTACAGTCCAGCATTGTCTCGAATTGTAATATTTTTCCGTCATCTTGTTTGAACTGGACAAAGAATAAAACCTAGTATTTGATTTGTAGAACCAGTGGAACGAGGGTTTGTTACTGTAGTCATATTAAACCATATTCCGCCCTGTGTTGGAAGACCGTGGCTAATTTGCTGATTATAATTGGATCTGAATTCAAACAGTGGTAATTGCTGTCCTGTCCCGCTCATTACGGGGAGTTGGGTAATACGACGGCTGTAACGACACAGCCGTCGTATTACCAAATAAAATTCTGATTGTTTTATTCAGTAAGAGGATGTTCAGGTCTGAACAGAGTGTCCTTATTAGCACCGTTTCTAATGTGCATCTTCATAAAATATGCGTTGAAGACCTTTTTCAGGAGAACAAGTGGTGTCGGATTATGTAACATCATAAACAAGAGTCGTCATAGGTTACCTTCAACGAAACCTATACATTTATAAAACACTGCAAAAAGCATCTTTTTACACAAGACCAGAATGATTTGACACTCTATAAAGGCACGAATCTCTCATGTTATTCCTTTTTTTTAGAAGTAATTCTTCTGCAAGTCCGTAATATTCTGTAAGCATGTGCTAAAAATCTCTTCTGAGGGTCCCGTCTTGGTTGTACTTTTAATATAGTGTGTTGCATTTTACAGTAGGGTATACTATTTAAATATCTCTTTGATGCTTGAACTGGGAAACCTGGAACTGAATGAAAACACATGCATTCAAAGAAACAAAAGGAGCTTGAAACTTGTGTTAACACCTCCATGTTGACAGAAATGCAGGAGAGACGGTTACCTAACAGCATTTCTTTGTGTAGAAATAAGTGGTTTGTAGGATGGCAGAAGGATCTGATACATTTCACATCAAAGTCAGAAATTGTTAGGCTGTGAGAACATGCAGCACCTGATGCTCAGTTGTCTCAACCAGTTAATCATTTAAATCCCCTTGTAGTTTAGTCTCCAGGCCGGAAAAGAATTCTCTTTTTAGATGCTTAAAAACATCCCTTCTCAAAACACTTTAGTGCCCCGTCTTTCCCATGTGTCCAATTAAGGAAAACCCACCAAAGACGCCTGATACATTTAGTCTGTCCACTGCATGATGCTAGCAGTTTTCTTAAATGCAACCGTTATGTGATGTTGTTCTGTCTTCCTGTTTGTCAGGACGGCTGAAAGTCGGGATCGGGCGTACGATCACAGTGCCTACGGACATCACGAGCGTCCTGGTAGCAGCTTCGACCGGCAGCGGCACTATGAAACAGACTATTATCGGGATGCAAGAGAGAGGACTCTAAGCACAGCTGGGAGCGTGTCCGGTACCTCTAGTGGAAGTGGTACAACGGTCTCGTCGGGAGTCGGTGGAACTATCGTTAGCGCCGTCGCTGGCAACACGGGAACTGGTGGATCAGCAGCGGCCGCGACGGGAAGAAGCGCGGGAGCTACATCCAGCGGGGTTGGCTTCTACCGCTCTCACAGCCGGAGCCCGTGTCGCTTTGAGACACCGGAGCCTCGCTATGAGGCTCGTGCCAGGGAACCCTTTACTTTGGCCAGTGTGGTTCACAGGGACCTTTACCGGGAGGACAGGGGTCGGCGCGGGGAGCGGTCGTACCGCCACAGCCGTAGCCGGTCTCCACACTCGACACATTCGCGAAATCCCTCTCCTCAGAGACTGGCGAGTCAGGCCACCCGCCCCCCGCGCTCCCACAGCGGGTCCGGCTCTCGGAGCCGCTCCTCCAGTTCAGACTCGGTCAGCAGTACCAGCAGCAGCACGAGTGGCAGGTGAGTGACGCTGATCTGGCTGACAACATTTCTACCCTTGCGCATTCCTGTTGTTTACCTTTTGTGCATCCCCGTCTTAAACAGGTGCTGGGCAGAGGACACAGTATTTTAAGAATAAAATGTGCACACCGAGTGCTGCTTCAAATGAAATTGATCAAACGGTGCAGATTTGTTGGATCCAGAAGATTAATAATGCCGATAATCTATTATTTTCTGCTGCCTATCTGAGTCCAGGACAGTGATAGGAGGGTGGAAAATGGACGTTTGATCATTTAAATACAATTTTGATGATGATGATATTTAATTCAGCTATCACAGTTGTCCACAGATTTACCCCAAACAAACGTGTTCATGTGGTCCGCAGCAGGAAAACCACATAAACAATGTGACTGACTCAGCAAAACCCACAGTGGAACAAATCATCAACGGGCTGGATTTTCCCTAATGTGGATCCAAATCAGTTTCTGTATGGGGAAATGAGTTTTCACAATATGTTCCTGTAATAATCTGTGTATAATACTCTCTTTTAAAACACAATGCAAGTCCCCCAACATATATTTGTGTCAGCTGTACCGGCTTTATTGAATTCTGCAACAGTTTTTTAAGTCAAAACGCCAGTCTCGCCAACAAGCTAAGACTTGCATGTGCATTTATTTTCACTGGTTAGAGGGGACTCTTATCAAGAACACCTGTTGCTCAACATGCCTCGAAGCAGAAGCTGCGGTTTATAACATTAACTGTTTCAAGATAGCATATCTCCCAGCACTGCGTTTCTTCAGCAGATACGGTATCGTGCTTTTATTCAAGGTTGATCAAAACATTTAGTCTTTGAAATAGACTTTTTTTAATACTTTGGGATATACAGCAAAGCTGAAAGAGGTGCAGATGGTTGACTAGGACGACTTCTCATTCGTGGTAGTTATAAAATCCTGTTATAAAAGAAGCACTAGACTCAGCAATATGGCCAAACTGTACTTTCTTTAAACTGCTTGTTCTGTTTTCAACATTTCAACATGCTCCACCCAACAGGTGCTACAAATTACATGCAAGTATCTGCATGTAAAAAATTGATTGTAAAGTCGCTCCAGGGTAGATTACAGTATGTGCTGTAATTGATTACCCTCTCCCCATAAATCTCGAGAATTTAAAGCAATCCATATATGGGCAAAAGTGCCACCTTGAAATATGACATCACTTACAAGGTCCATTAAATGGGTTTTCAGCAGCACTATCATTTCAAATTAAGTAGCATAGCACAATTTGGACACGTGTAAGCCTCTTGATTCAGTGTGCAAAGCTCAACATTGCCCATTTCTGTAGGATCATTAGTGAATTTTCGAATGACTAATCTGTTTGCTGGTAGGAGTCAAAGCTTGCAAAATGACCTTTTTGTTGCATGTAACTGCTGTAATCACACACTTTTGGTGCCATTAGGATTTGATCTGAATTGTTTTAAGTTATGTCACTTAAGGTCCACTTTGCTTCTTGCAAAATGAAAACTCTTGATGAAGGTGAATGAAAACTCTTCTCCAGTACACGTTGCTTTATTCACATTTTCGGCCATCTTGCCTTCATCAGGGTGCCGTCTGAGGCTGTGTGGCTTCCTTATATACAGTCCATTGATCAGTCTAGGGACTTATAGATCACCATGGATGCTAAGTTAACACAATACAATTCCTTTCACAAAATACACCGCTTTGTTTCTTGTCCAAGAAATGCCCCAAAAAACATGATAAAGGGCTTTTACCACTAAACTAAGACACACACACACACACACACACAGTTGTAGCTAGTAAGGTCTCACACACCCTAACTCTAACATTTGTTACAATCATTTGCTTACAACAGCCATAACTAACACCACAGTTGCCCTGGAGAAATGTAAATAGGATGTTTTCCTGGCACGCTGTGATGCGGTTTTGAACACCTGCTGCTACAACCACATGTCTGCCATCACAAACGGTGGCAAATCTTTTGCCGAACTGCACCACCTTTGGACACAGCACAGCTCTGAAGAACACGTAGCGAGTAGCGACACGTGTGGTTTTGACGAGGTAGTGCTATGGGGGGAATTTCAGGAGACGGCTGGTGTATTTTTCTCACTGCCTACCTCTGTGTATGGGTAATGGCTCCCCCCCCCCCTCCCCTCCGTGAGATCCAGTTGTAACTGGAAATTTCTGGCCAGTGCTGGCTGGCTGCCCACTCCCACAGGCCAGGCTCCGTCAGCAGCACTTCCGGGAGTGTCTGAGCACAGGAGGAGACAAGTGAGTGAGAAGGAAACAAACAGCAGAGGGCCCAGAAAGCTGAGACGGGCATGGGAATGGTTTGAGAAAAAAGGTGCATGAGGCAGCCATGAATATGTCGCTGATGTGCGCATCCATCTTTTTATACTGATAACCAGATGCACTGTATAAACATGAATTGGGGAGAAAGGGATGTTTTTCTCCTCAGCAAGAGACAGCTGTTTTTACACAAGAGGAAGACGCATTCACTTTTATTTTATGCAAATTCACCACTAAATTAATTAAATCTGAAATGCGTGCATAATATTGCCTGTTCAATACCACATGTGATCTAATCCTCCTTCATTGTCCTTCAGTTTGGAGGAAGCAAACTCACATTTTGTCACCTTTTTTGAATCTGTGAAATCATATTTTAACTTCTGTTCTTGACTGTGCTTTGAAATATAGCTTTTAGCACATGATACATCTCCTTTGAGTTTGTTTAAATGAGTTTACAGTATAAATATAAAGTATCACTTGGGTAGGCAAAGGCATCAACCAGTTACAGTAACACAAAATTAGTTAGTCAGAGATAAATCAGTGTGGGCTGCAACAACATCTTAGTACATGTTCTTCTTTTGCCACAGTGATTCTAGCAGTAGTTCCAGTGATGACTCCCCGGCACGTTCAGTGCAGTCGGCTGCTGTTCCCGCACCCTCAGCACTTCCTTTATCCTCCCTTGACAAGGATGAACCACGTAAAAGCTTTGGCATCAAGGTCCAAAATCTTCCTGTGCGCTCTACAGGTTAGTTATAAGGATCTCCTGTGGCGTGCAAGCACAAAGAGATTTAATGCTGAAATAGTGGCACATTGTATTCGGTTTATCCCTCAAATATTGACGCATTTTATTAAGCATCACTGCCAGTAGTTTAGTAATTAATGTAACTTTTCCGTATACAAACTTCAAAAAATATTTGATCTGTTTTCTACAGATACGAGCTTGAAGGATGGCTTGTTCCATGAATTTAAGAAACACGGCAAGGTCACATCGGTACAAATCCACGGCGCTTCAGAAGAGCGCTACGGGCTTGTCTTTTTTCGCCAGCAAGAGGACCAAGAAAAAGCACTTGGAGCATCAAAAGGGAAGCTTTTTTTTGGCATGCAAATTGATGTCACGGCCTGGAATGGTCCCGGTAAGATCTGATCTTTAACTGCATTGCATCAAAAACACAGTTATTGGCAAAATGCACAAGGTTCCAATGAGCACTTACTTTCCAGAGACAGAAAGTGAGAACGAGTTTCGGCCCTTGGATGAGAGGATAGACGAGTTTCATCCAAAGGCCACACGGACATTATTCATCGGAAACCTGGAGAAGACCACCACTTACCATGACCTGCTTAACATCTTTCAACGCTTTGGAGAAATAGTGGTACGTTAATATGGTGAAATGGTTTAGTCAGGCTGTAAGCACAGGTTACCATGCTGTACAGTTTCAGATGACCATGCTTACTGACAGCATATTTCTGTTTTAATTATCCCCAAAGGATATTGACATTAAGAAGGTGAATGGGGCCCCACAGTATGCCTTTCTACAATACTGCGACATCGCCAGTGTCTGTAAGGCTATAAAGAAGATGGATGGCGAGTACCTTGGTAACAACAGATTAAAGGTGAGAATTATCATGTTAATTTCATTTTAAATCTAGCCTTCACAACACACCCTTGTCTTTCACAGCCTCGAGCAGTATTATTTCTGAGCATCATTTGTATGAACTGTAAGTTGTTTGATGTTAGATAAAATGCAATCTGACATTTTATCCTTCCTTTTTCAGCTGGGCTTTGGAAAGAGTATGCCAACAACATGTGTTTGGTTGGATGGATTAGCATCAAACACAACTGAGCAGTTTCTTACTCGTCATTTCTGCCGCTATGGACATGTTGTCAAGGTAAGTCTGTTTATTTCCCCTCTTTATAGTTGTCCATTGTTTACTTTCTGGCACCTTGGGACTCTATTTTCCTCTGTCTTCCGCAGGTTGTATTTGACAGAATGAAAGGAATGGCCCTTATCCTGTATAACAACATTGAATATGCACAAGCCGCTGTCAAAGACACAAAAGGGTGGAAGATAGGGGGCAGTAAAATCAAGGTAAGTCAAAGAAAGCTTTGCTCTGTAATGTTGAGTGTTCTCAATGCCTGACAGGCTATAAAAACTGCAACTTTTGTTTTCTTCAGGTGGACTTTGCCAATCAGGAAAGTCAGATGGCTTTCTATCGTTCAATGCAGGCATCAGGGCAGGATATTCGAGACTTTTATGACATCCTCTCTGAAAGAAGGTTTGTGTAGTTTGCTTAAGGAATAATAATTTCATCTCAATACTGTCTAAGGTCAAACATTATTGATGCCAAAGTATGATGAAATTACAGTTTGCTTTTTTGGGTTTATTTCTTGGCAGGGATGATCGACGGACTCAGTATGAGTTACAAGCAGAAAGACAATATTATGAAAACGTACGAACACCAGGAACATATACTGAAGATCCACGCCGTAAATACCCAGCCAGAAGTCGGGAGTTCTACACTGAATGGGACCCATATCAGGGAGATTACTATGATCCACAATACTTTGAGGACCCCCGGGAATATCGGGAATACAGAGCTGACCCTTATGAGCAGGACATTCGCAAATACAGCTATTTGCAACGGGAACGTGAGAGAGAGAGGGAGCGCTTTGAAACAGATCGTGGACGTGATCATGGGAGGAGGACCATTGAGCGTAGCCAAAGCCCATCTCACATTGCCCCTCGTCGTCCGGCTAGCCCTACTGCGTCTCCTTCACTCTCTGAGAGAATACCAAGTGATTCAGACCGCCGTATTTGTTGCCGATCATCTGAAAGAAGTGGTAGCTGCAGTTCAATCTCCCCACCCAGATTTGAAAAGCTTGAAAAGGCACGCACTGAAAGGTATACTAAAACTGACAAACTTGAGAAGGATAGAGTCTTTGAAGTTGAAAGAGGGAATTTGGTTGAAAAGGAGAAGCGGACTGGACGTAAAGATAGAGGGGACAAGGACAAAAGTGAGAAACAGAGGCTTAAGAAGCTCAAAGTCGCATCACCTATTATCCAAGCATGTGAGACAGAACCTGAACTGGAAAGAGATGTTAGTCCCGAGTCTGTCTTACGAAGTAAAAACAGTAAAATTCCAAAGGAGGGCTCGAGCAAAGGAAGGTTAGACCTTCTGCCCTGTGTTGTACAGTTAACACGTGTTAAAGAAAAAGAAGGGAAATTGATTGGTCATTCTGTCCAAGAAAAACTAATGCCGAGGGGTGGGAGTGACAGTCCTAGATTGGCATCACCTTCAGCTGATCAGAGGAGTCCTCCATTCTGCTCAGAATCATCCAAAAGTGATATCTCTAAACATGGGAAGGTGCCCAGAGACAAAAATATTCACAGTTTAGTGGAAGTCATTGACAAGGATGCTAAAATCAAATCCAAAAAACATGGAAAATCTGAAATGGGATTTGACAGTGGCATTTCTGTGGATATTGACCGTTTAGCTGCAAGGAAAAGGCGTTTTGAAGACTCTGGGAAAACCGATCGACAGAAGAGAACTAGTGAGGAGGATCTCGTCAGATCTGGACTTCATAAACTATGGAACAATGCTAAGGAGACAGATTTGGATAAGACCCTTTTGATAAAAGGGATGCATAAAAAGGAGCACCACAAGGATAAATGTGTCCGGATGGTTTCAGTTAATAGTCCTAAAGATGGACGAGACTGTGAAACCCACTCCATAGGCCTTTCTCTGGAACAGCAGTCAGGGCTAGGGGAGATGCCTGACGATTCTGCAGATCAGTTAGACTCTCCTTACCTTAAAATGGATTTAGAGGGTTCCAAGAGTGAAAACATCTCCAGTCTCACAAAGATGTCAGATGATGGCAGCCTTGATTTGGATGAATTAAAAGACCAACAAAAACAGGTTTTGCCTGAAAACGAACAAGGGAGAGGGAAGTGCAGAGACTCAGATGACGGAGAGGAACACTTTTTGCACAGTGAACAGAATAATATTGGTACAAAACTAATTGAACAGAGTCCATGGCTCCGACCCAAGCTTGGCGATCCTGAGAAGTTTGTCAAGTTTGAAAACCCACCAGTTAATGAGACACGTGACTTTGAAAAGGATTATATCATGCATGGGATTGTAAAACCAATTCAGGATATGGCCAATGATGAATTCTCTTCCTGCAAACGAAAGAAGTCAGAGAACTTTGACTTTGAAATAGCAAAAAGAGAGCGCAACTTTGCAAGTTCCCAAAAGTTGAATGACGACATTTATGAGAGTATTACATCCTCAATAGGACATGGTCACTTTTCTTCAAATGAGGATGATGAAGCTGCCCATATTTCTGTGTCAGTTATAAACAAGGAAAGAAAATCTTCTCCAACAACAGATGATACATTTTCACACACAGAGTCACTGAAAAACAGTTTGGGCCTCACAGCCACACATTTTCAGTCTTCTGACACTGAGCTTCCAAAGCTTAAGACAAACTTGCTCAGCTGTGATGAGGAGTTAATGCAACGTTGGGAAAGACGGATAAAGTCTGACTCACTTAGAATGGAAATGACTTTCCCAAGTGAAATTGCAAAATGTGAAAGCATTCGTAAACGACTTGACCAGGATTTGGAACCTGGAGAAGTGCAGTCTGATTCAGATGATGATGGAGAAAACAAACGCATCTCGCCCAAGTCCAATAGTTCCTTGTCTTATATTCTCAGGGAACGTGATGAGAGCATGACGGACCCGAAGCTTTCTGGCTCCTTGGAAAAGAATAAGTTTTATTCTTTTGCATTAGATAAAACTATAACTCCTGACACAAAAGCACTCCTTGAAAGAGCCAAGACACTGTATTCCTCCAGGGAAGATAATTGGTCCTTTCTTCCCTCACGCTTTCCAATCTCCCACAGCTGTTCAGATAAGGACAAGGTAGCGCTAGCACCTCGACCTATTCCTTCCTGGTATATGAAAAAGAAGAAGATTCGTATTGACTCTGATGAAAAGCTGCATGATAAAAAGGAGGAACTTAAGCCACAGGACCTAGAGCGTCAGGACCTGTTTGCTTCTCGCTTCCTGCACAGCTCAATCTTTGAGCAGGATTCTCGGCGTTTGCAGCATCTTGAACGTAAAGACCAAGATTCAGAAACTGGAGTAGTTAGGCCTTTTGCTAAGCCAGGTGCTGCTGAGGCACAGCCTGAATCTGGGATAGGTGACATCCCACAAGAACCCATAGTTCTTTTCCATAGTCGGTTTTTGGAGCTTCAACAACAAAAGGACAAGAACCATCCTCCACCTGATACTGAGAATGATTCGATAATGGTGGAGAATAAAAGAGATGAAGTGCAGAATTGTGATAATGTGCTATCTGATAAGGAATCCGAGCCAGTACTGAAGCTGGATGACAAATCAGCCAGCCCCCCATTAACCTTGTCGGTTTCACCATTTGTTCCTTCCCCTAAAGAAATGTCTTCACCAGAAAAGAGAGAACTTTTATTTCCATCCTTAGATCAACCTGTGTCATTTGTCAAAGAAGAAAAAGAAGAGCCAGTTCTTGAGATATCTCCATCTCCCCATTCTCTTCCTATGGAAGACTTCAAACCAGTTGCTCCGAAGCTAACCGTAACCCCTCCACTTATCCTTCCAGAGACAGAAAATGAAATGGATACAAAAGAGTTAATTGAACCCAAAGCAAAAATTGGAGATAGTTTGGCAGTGGATCATAATCCTGTCGGGGAAGATAAGCCTCCCACTCCCGGTGGTTCCCTAAGTGTTTACGAGAGAGAGCCTGCAGAATTGACGTACTCTGACTATCCAAAGATTGAAGAAAAATCTGATATTATAAAGACGGAACCTAAAATTGAAAATCAGGAAACAAAACACTTTGAGGAATCTCAGAAAACTGAGACTGATAGTGAGGCTTGTATGCCAGAGTTAGAGGCTGAAATAAAAACGTTACCAAATCGCAGACAGCCCAAGAGTAAAAGGGCAAAACCATTGTCAGCTTTACGCACTTCACAACCTTCCCCAATTGTTGCCACTGAGAAACCTGCAACACGAAAGAGTGAACGGATTGACAAAGAGAAGCTCAAAAGGGCCTCATCTCCCCGAGCAGAAGTACCTAAAGCATCATGTGAGTCTAAAACCACATCCAAGTCACCAATTCATGCATCAGATTCTGAGCAAAACCTTGAGTCAAGTTTGATCCTTGGGAGAACACGTCGCAGGAATGTAAGGTCAGTCTATGCCACGCTACACGAAGACGACCAAGCTGGCAAAGAGGTGGTTGAGTCATCACGCTCCATGCGCAAACGTGGTGCTGATAAAGAACCAGTGCAGCAAGATGTTCAAATTCCATCTACCAATACAAGGCGAGGACGCCCACCTAAAAGAGGTGTCAAACGAGGTGACGATGTATCACCAGTTAAGGGGGATCAGCAGAAAATGATAGAAGAAGAAACGGACAACAAGGAGACCTCAACTATTGTAGAGGTTGTGAAATCCTCTGAAGGATGGCGTTCACCCCGCACCCAGAAAGTGCCACAAACACAACTGACTTCATCTAGTCCAGTTAACAAGAAAGGAGGGAAAATTGACAAACAGTGTGGGCTAGATGAAAAAGCTGATCTGGCAAGTAATGATGAGTCTGAGCTTAAGCCTAAAGCTGATTCTGAAGTGTTTGAAAAGTTATCTGAGAAGGTGGAAAATGCAAGCTCACCACTGCACAGAAAGGAAAAAGACTTAAAAGATTGTGGTGGGAAGAAATCTACTGATGGGGATACTGAAAAGGTAGACACCACCTGCTCTGAGAAAAGACAGCCTGAAAAGATTGTTAAAGTGAAAACACCAAGGATGAAAAGAAATACCAAGCAGATAACTGAAGAAAAATCACACAGCTTAAAAAATCTTGAGATCCGTGTAAGCGTTGATGACGTAAAAGGTTTACTTCGTTCAGAGGACGATGAACCTGAGTCATTTGAAGCTCCTACTATTACAAAAATCAAGACAGTAGTGCAGGAGAATGAGGAGACAAAGGCCATAGGCTTTCCTAAAGAATCAAAAGAAACTGGCACACAGGAAAAGGAAGACACCTTATCAGAACCTGAAATCCCTGCTGATCCAGCTGCTGCTCTCTTAGCAAGACAGATGGAATTAGAGCAGGCAGTTGAAAATATTGCTAAACTTACAGTTGAGCAACCTCCTCGACCGTATAAGGAACCAACTTCACGGCAACCGACCATATTGCCTCCTGTCATAGTAGAGCCAGAATGTGAGGTCGAGGAGGAGGAGAAGCGAGCTAATCCTGCTAGCGAAACTGAACTTGCAGCCGCTATTGATTCCATTACAGCTGAAGAAACATGTGCCGATGCAGATGGTTTCACAGCTCCACCTACTTACACTGCCCTTATTCCTACCCCTGAATCCTCTATACCCCCCTCCTCCAATGAGATTATGGAACCTGAAACACACATGGTGATCAACAATATTCTTGCAGCGGACTCAGATGATGGTCCCCTGACACCCAGCCCCAAGGGGCTTATGGCAGAGTCTAAGGCAGCTGAGGATACCCCTCTACTTGAAACACCCAAGAAAACAGGCAAAGTAAGAGCCAAAACGCCGAAGAAGTCGCGAAGTCGTAAAGTTACAGCTAACAAGAAATGGGAATCTGCTGAAGAGGTTTCACAACCAGAGCCCTCCCTAGTCAAGTTACCGGAGTCAATCCCAGAAGACCCTGAAACCATCAATTCGAAAGCAGTTACTGTTACAGCTGGGGCAACTGCAGCAGCCTCTGTGGTCACTGCGGTTGCAACTTGTAGGCGTGACGTTACAAGTGCTATAACTGTAGACACACCCAAAGAGGCAGAACAGCCTGAAGTTGAACAACCCGTACCCAAAGAATCTGCCTTTCATTCAGGCTCAAGCAACATCTCCATTTGTAAAAAGCATCCCCAAGCAGCAGAGCCATCTACCCCTACGCTTACCCCTGCTCCTACCCGCCCACAACCTGTATCCCAGTTCAGTGTATCCATGCTGCGGCCTGCCAAAATGCCACTTTCGCCAGACTGGCCTCCAAGAACTGAAGAAAGTAGAATCTATGTTGCTCCTTCGTGCCATGTCACAGTGGTAACTCCTTCTGCACCGGCATCAACTGCACTTGGAACCCCTTCAACAAATCCCCCAATGCCTCCTGACACCAAGGCCTCAGATATTGACCCCAGTTCCAGTACCTTAAGAAAAATCCTCATGGAACCTAAATATGTGTCTGCATCAAACAGCAATTCTATACCTACCACTATGGTGACATCTGTGCTGTCAGATCCTTTACGGATGTCGGAGAATGAAAATCCATCTGATTCAATGGGTTCAAGACAGTTACATCCTGAAGAGAGACCACCTTTACCCCCCCAGCCGATACACCACAAACCCTTTCCACTGACAGAGTCCCAACAGAACTGTGGAGAGAAGACCCAGCATACAGTTATTTCTCCTGCTACCTCAGTAATAAGTCGAATTCCGATGCCTTATGATACAGAGGAAACTCCACGAATTTCCCTAAGTAACAGAAGCATTGGCCTATCTATTCCCAAGCAAAAATTTAGATCAAACTCTAATGAGAATAATCGCTACCATGGCATGGATATAGTAGAAGATGGGACAAGGGGGCGCTCTGTTGTTGAGACCACTCCCTACAGTACAGGCTCCAGTCCTGGCCTTAGGGTCAATACGTCAGAGGGTGTAGTTGTTCTGAGTTATTCAGGTCAGAAAACTGAAGGAACTCACAGAATGAGAGCCAAAATTAGTCAAATTCCTCAAGCCAGTGCTGGTGATATAGAGTTTCAGCAATCTGTCTCTAAATCTTCAATAAAGCAAGACCCACTCATCACATCATCCCAGTCGCCTACCCCAAAAGTAGCCCCACCTCCTACAGCTTATGGGCACACGGGGGTTCTCTTGACAGGCCAGTCTTATAACTCTCAACCTGTCATTTCCAGTACCAAGCAGGAGAGTCTTGGTTGTGACAAATCTGAAGCTCCGTATCACACAACATCCCAGGGTGGAGTGGTAAAAATCTTCCAACAGCCAGTTAGTTCTCCTCAAGTCTTGATGTACAGCCAGGCTGTGATACAGCAGCATGGCAAGAGAGGACTGGGAACAGAACCTCTACCAAAAAAGATGGACATTAGCAAAGCTGCTCAGCCGTCAAATCTGAGCCCAGTCATGAGTCCACACCACCCATCACTATCTGGAACTCGCATGAGCCCCAGCCCTGGCATCCCAACTGATCGGTCAACTCTACACCTAAAGCAAGAACCCCAGTCTCCACGAACAGCTGTTCACTCCCCCTCACCCTTCGTCAAAGCCTGTCCTCCAAGCAATTCTCCTAGAGGAACATCTGTCGTTCTGGGTCATGGCATGCCTCCCATGGCTACATATCATGCGAGTATGCATCACCCACACTCAGAACAGTCTTCTGTCATAATTCAACCTCACAGTGTAACTCAGTCAATGGCTCATGAAGCCAGGATGAACACCTCTCCAATTTCTGGGATAAACTATGGAAGACGAGGTGACTCCCTGTCTTCTCCCCACCCAGTGCCTCCGCAGCGCTCAACCACGCCCCAGCTTAATATCATCCGAGATTTGGTACTGCAGTCTCATTCAAGTCCCCAGGGGTCAGTATCAGGTGGTGGTGGCAGCAGTGTAAGTGAAGAAGATGCCAGACACTTTAACCAAGCCCTTAGTAGACCTTCGGTGCCCCAGCTCCAATCAGATGTAATGATGATTCACAGTGACCACAGAGGGCTTCACCCAAACATACGCATGGACCAGTACAGAGACATGCACCAGCGGCTCCTCATGCACCAGCAGCTGGGAGAGCAGGCTGCTGTGGTCACAAGACAGTCACGCACCTCAGAGACTGGAACAACGTCTTCAAGCAACATCTCCGGTCCTTCAAAGAGTCCTATAGTAGGGAAGAGCATGGAACCTTCCACAAAAGAATCTCTTAAACCCCTCGAAGGAAAGCTGATACATCCACCCTCCAACGAAAGTAGAATCAGGGGAGTCCATGCATCTAGCCCTGTCATGGTGTCTCCTCACTCTCACGGGGTTCAGCTGATTCATCCAGGAAGTGCAGGCTCCTTTTCAGTATATCGGGACATGCGAAGCTTCCCATCCCAGTTTACAGGACATCCTTCATCTGGACACAGCCTGGCTAACCAAGGCATTACATCTTCACAGGTCACTTGATATGCTTTTATTATTGACTTTATGCAAATGTTTGATCATTTTATTATACAACATGTATAATTGAATTTTTAAGTTATAGATCATATTCATATACACATACAAAATATGCAAAGCTCTATTAATTTGGTATGTATTTTTGTTAATTAGGTCCCTTCTGAGCCTGCGCTGGTTCACAGGGGTAAAATGTCTCAGTCACATGGGGGAGGAAGTGATTCCAAGCCTGAGAGTTCCCACGTTCGCCATGCTACCTCTACGGACGTCTCACACATTTCCCGGATACAAGGGGATACAGTCTCACCCTCATACCAGTCTCCTATGACGTCCCCTATGGCTCTTGCTCACAAGTCAGATCTATCTCTACAGAAAGGCCCTCCAACCTTCCTGCCAACACCTCCGCCAGCTGTAACCACATCAAGTCCACTGCAGCCACGGCCTGATGCTAAGCTGGAAAATTCAGGACATCGTTCCGTTGACATGGTGCAGCTTTTGACGGTAAGAAGACAGATTGACCAGCAATATCCTCATATATTAAATACATTTTCAAGACAATAACAAAGCGGAAAATACATTTCTGTTGTTTTTTTGTACAGAAATATCCTATTGTATGGCAAGGCCTGTTGGCACTGAAGAACGACCAGGCTGCTGTCCAGTTGCACTTTGTTTCTGGCAACACAATACTGGCCCAGCGCTCCCTGCCGCCCCCAGAGGGAGGTCCTCTTCTCCGTATTGTCCAGAGGATGAGGCTTGAGGCTTCCCAGTTGGACAGTGTGGCGCGTAGAATGACTGTGAGTATTTTGGTTTTTACTGCCTCTGAAAAGCAGGTCCTGAAATTTGGAGACTTATTAAATGATTGCAAATTCATGGATCAGCACATAAAAGCAATGCATTTATCTCAGTTCTTTGTTTTTATGTTTCCCTTTATGATAAAGGCTTGTCATTCATGGCAGGTGGACAATGACTACTGTTTGCTACTGGCCCTACCCTGTGGTCGAGACCAAGAAGATGTCCTTGGTCAAACCCAAGCCTTGAAAAGTGGCTTCATCACCTACCTTCAAGCCAAACAGGCAGCTGGCATCATCAATGTGCCCAACCCTGGCTCTAATCAGGTTTGTGGTCATTGAAACTGTTTCTGTTCTTCCTTTCTTTTTAATTTCATAATAATGAAATAATAATCAATAATCATGAAGATTTAGTTCTCTCACTCATCATCTGTGTTTTCTTCTTTGGGTTCACAGCCAGCCTATGTGGTGCAGATATTCCCGCCGTGTGAATTCTCTGAGAGCCACCTTTCGCGCCTGGCCCCGGACCTTCTCAACAGCATTTCCAGCATTTCCCCTCACCTCATGATTGTCATCGCCTCTGTTTAATTACCTCCATTTTGTTTTCCTGAACAAAGCCAACACCAGCCCTTTTGAACTCGTCCAGTTTTGTAAACTGGAATTGCCTCATATTTTTTATGAGTTTGACTTTTTGAAAAATCTAATTTAGCATGCGCTCACCTTTTCTGCTCCACTTCACCAAGTCCTTAAGTCACTCAATGACATTGAATTCCAAAAACTATACCTTTACAGAGAGGATCTGAAGGGTCGACGGGAATTTTTGATGATCATATGTAATTTCACATTTCATTTTTGCCATTTTTGGAGGTGTTGTGCATAGCCTTTTCTAATTCATAGCATCCATAAAGCTATGGATTGAGACCTTCCTATGGGATATTTTTTACCTTCATAAAAGTGATTGTGATTTTTTTTTTTTTTTTTAAGACAAACCATGTGAGAAGTCATTGCACTATGTTAAGGAAAACATTGTGAACTCTGTACAGATTTGAGTATAAAATGATACATGTAAAGGAATTATTCTTGTGATCAGCCATGCTTGTGCAAGTTAAAAGAAAACAATTGCCTGGAAAATGATCAGGAATCATTTCCGCCTGATCAATCATACTGATTTTGCTCTTTCACCATCAACCAACTTCTACGTCATTTCCGGACTCAACTCTCAATCCCGAAGTGTTCCCTGCCCCAGGAACTCGTGAGGGGACGTTTAGAGTTGTACAGTTTACACTCAATGCCTCAATAGGGGACTATATAAAGAATATTTAATTATTTTTTATTTTTGTTTGCATCTTCTTTAAGCCTAACGGTATTGTGGACAATTGTGAAACTGTAAATATTATACATATTTAAAGACTGAAGCAATGTGGGAGAGACCAAGTGAATTATTTTACATTAAGACAGATCATCAAATGGCAATGTTTTCTTTCTTTGGACAGGGGCAAGAGGGGACATTTTGTGGGAAGGATCCAGGAGTGATATTCATGAAACAAATATTTTTAAAATTGATTCTGTGCCAAAACGTCTTTTGCAAACGCAAACTGCAATGTATCTAAAACAAAAATTAATCAGAACCTATTTTCATATGTGACTTTGTATTTTGCCACTCAGAGGGCAGACTTGATTCCTTTTTTGTGTATTGTCCATCAACCCAACTCTGTTACTACAATGCTTTTACATTATGAACCTGTATCCTGATCTTGAAGGAACAATTGTATTGCAGGGGTTGCATTTCTGTTTGTATTCCTGTTTTCCTTCTCCCTGATATGGGTCTCTACTGCCCCCTGCTGTCTGAAAATCCTTCTCTCATATTAAGGACTGCATCCTGAGGTCATTTAAGCTGTGACTTAGTGACAGATATGCTATAGCATGCTTTATTTTCAAATCTTAAAGGGTAAAGTAAAATCACAGAGACAAAGAATGTGACTTGAACTTGAACATCATGCCGCTAATGGATGTGTTGATCATCTGTCTCCATCCCCCCCCCCCCCCCCCCCCCTTAATTGTCTCCTTGAGCCAAGCTGTAAATACTAATGTCCTTAATCTGTGCTCTTGTGTATTTTCCCCTTTATAATTGTCTTTCTTCAGGGTCTTTATTTTTGTTTTGTGCAACAAAACAAAGCAGTCTGAAAGAGACAGGAGATGAGGTGTGTGAAACCGATGCTGAAAGTAAAACCGTGCTTGTCAGTTTTGTGGTGTAAATATTTCTATGACTGCAAGCTGAATACTCTCATGGTTATGTTGAAGGCACTTATAATTTTTGATATACAAATGAGAAGAAAATACAAAAAAGAAAACTGTCTTTTGATCAATCTTCATTTTGAGTGTATTTTGCTGTTCCTCCATGAGGACATTTTAAACTGTAAAATAAATGGTTGTTTAACTTACTTCTGAAGATCATTAAATGGTCCGTCACTCTTGGTTTTGTGTTTTTGTTACTTAACTTTAGAAACTGAAGATATTTTGATGCACTGACTGAAAGAAGACTTTAATCTAAACTCTGCAAGCTACAGTATGTAATCTGAAACACTTTCCGAGAGCTGCAACAGTTTAAATCCTGAAAATACTGTACCTGATGTATCGTTGCTCATCAGAGTCAGTGCTGCAGTCCATTCAGCAGTCAGAAGATGTCACTGTCTGCCTGAACAACATTGCTGAGGCTGAAGCAAATCAGGCAACCACAGAAGTCAATCGCATGTCAGTTGACCATGAAAATGATTTGTTCTTAGAAATGTTGGGCTTCATCTTTTTTTGACTATTTTCCCTGAATCATGGTTAGTATCTTTACTGCTTCTTTGAATTTGAATGTGTCAAAAGAAAATGTGCAGTCTTGGAAGCAGAGAACCCTTGCTGAGACCTTTAAGCAAGTAAGAAATTTGGCTTTGATTGACTTGTATTTTTAGGGCATTGGGGGTAGACTTGTATACCTTAACATGTCTGTCCTACTTTAATCGGATGCATTGGTTTGCTGTCTCACTGTATTGGTGCTGTAATGCTTCATATATGAATTACAGGTGGACACTCTGGATTAGCTACAGCCCTGTGTCAAATATTTATGAAATGTCAATGACAAAATCTAAAAATGTTTTTGTAGCTCAGATGAAGAAGAATAATGAGCACCATGGCTGTCAAAGATGCAGCCATTGATTCATCCCTGAGGAAAACAGCTCCATGGTTTCGGACATTTTAAGACCGTGGTTGAACATTAGGGTTTCCGGCAGCAACCGTCAGTAAAGCACACTAGTCGACAGATTCCCCAGAGGGAAGCCTGTGGAGATTTACTGGTGATTGGAATTCTATTTGGGAGCATTTGGTGGTCAGGGCTGCAAGATCTATCATTATTTTTGGAAGCACTCCTTAGAGTGCAATTAATTACAATCAAATGCAGATGGCCTATGTAGAGACACCACCTTACTGTGTGACTTTTAGTTTATAGTACATTTGTAAATCTTGGTTATGGAAACATATTTATGTAACTAAAAAGCCTGTAATCCTTTGTGGACTGTTATTTTTCATCTTCGTCTCACAAGTCTGACGCAGTAGGTCAAGGCTTCCCATAAAAACAAGCATGACACTGAGGAACAGCAGCTGCAGATTGAGCACCCAAAGGAGACTACAGAGGGCCATACCCGTGATTTCCTCATTTTCTCTCTCTTGTTATTATTCCTACTGTAGAAAGAAAGGAGTGTGACCACGGAGAAGAGGTGAGGCATAAGTGAAATATAGCGCCCTGACAGGCCAAGACATGGAATGTTAATTGACGCCCTGTTTGCAGCGTGAGAAGAAGCAGATCAGACTGGGACACGGCAGAGAAAAGACAAGACAAGGAGGACTTCAAGATATCTCACTGCACATTGTTCCCCCTCCTCCTCCGGATCCGTAGTTCTTCTAAGATTACAGGTTCTGCTTTTGAGCAACGAAGCGAAGTCGAGGAGGAGTCATGTGTCCTCATTCATATTTCTGAGCTGTTCTCGTCTTGAATTCCTCGCCATAGGATGACATTTTGAAAGCCCAATTTAAGCTAGAAAATGAAAAGAATGCTGAAAATTCAGAGATTGGTTTTTCAGACACTGATAAGTGCTTGTTTTCCTATTTGTGTCCTTTTGGCAGTGAGCTTCCAACATTCCATGTTAGTGTTTGGACAATTTCTCCAAGTTAAAGGCGTACAGTGTGTTGTTTTAAAAAAGCAGTTTCTTTGCTGCATATTAAAGTGTTTGAATGAAGTTGGGCTTCTTATTCTCATTGATTTTGGTCAGCATGCATCCAACAGGTGATCTAAACCACCACAGTCATGATGAGAGTTCTGGAAAAGTTTGTTTTGCCAAGCACACTTCCAAGCATGCTTTGTGTAGGAATTGATCTATTATATTAATGTGGCAGCCAGAAACGCACAGAAAGAACTGCTGAGAGCAACACAAAGGAAGCTCGGAGGGTTTTAAAGTAATCTTCTTCTCAACAGATGGTTGCCGGGCTGCTTTTCTTGCCAGAAACGTACTAATCTTAACCTCCACAACCAGTGAGTGCAGTAATATCCCCATTACAAATGTCCTGAGGTGCTTCTCCAGACATTTTTTCTGCTGTGAGCCCGAAGCCTGACTCATGGTTGTAGCTGAAAACTTGAATTGATTTGGCTCACCTCTGCCTGCAGCTGCGTGGGAGAACTTTGATACAGCAGTGTTGTGATTTGTTCCAGGTCATAGACATTTGGAAGCTATTGTATTATTGTGGACAACGACTCCCACATGTGATGCTGGGGTTTGGGCTGTTAATTACAGTTGTTAGTTGCAGGAAATAAAAATCAGGCTTTCCACATAGTTGGTGGAGTTTTAGTTTCACACGATATTAAATAAAAGAAACCCTCTTCAACCCTCTGTGCTCTATCTTTTTCACCCTTCATAAAATCTTACAGCAGACTTCTTTGTTGACTCATCTCTTACAAAATCATCAGTGATCATCATCAGACATCAGTGTATTGTTAGACTGGTTTACTTCTCGTATTCCATATTATCACTGCTAGTACATTAATCATTTCATTTCTATAGGCCGGACGACTGACACATTTCTCTCTGCGTCTTCTGCTGCCCAACAGGTTAACATAATGTTTGTGTACGCTAATTGTTGACTATTATCGTAAAAGGACAACACGCGGGGGTGGTTACTTTATTGAAAAGACACTTCTTAACCTGTTAGACTTGATAAGGGAGTTTGGTAAAATAATGGATATTCAGAGAAAAGGATGAACTCGGTACAAAGCCACCTGGATTAAGTTATTGTGCTGCAGACTTATAATGTGACTGTTAAAAGATAAAGATGGGCATGTTTCATAAGGTTCAAGATATACAAAGGGTTTGTCACCCTTAAAGTCACATCCCTGCCAGCTGCTGGTCCCCTCATGTAGTCATTAAAGGTTTTCATCTGTCCATGTGTCCATGTGCAGTTTTCTGTCCATGTTCTAACCTAAATAAGCATCTTCTACAGTACTTGCTGTTAGAAAAAGCAATTCATTCCCGTGAATTTTACTTTAAGCACCGCAGTGCATGTACAGCACTTCACCCTGACTGTTTCTTTCATATCCACAATATCCATTAATGCAAAATGATGCATCTCTTCAACGTTGTAAGCTGGAATCTCTGGTTTCTGTGAATGTTTTCATCATTTCGCCCTTTTGTTGCCACTGGACGAGCCTCAGTCTGTCAAACTGGTGGCGTTTAATCTGCAACCATCATGGGCTTGTGGGAAATATTGTTTACCAAAGGCTGCTAAGATATAACATATATTAATAATGACAGTACACTGTTCTATTTACTATCTCTGTCTGGACAAATGGAACCACCTGAATCCACATGACATATTGTTAAGCAAGTTTATGTTGGGGATGGGATTGGATTCTTTTCATAGTGATTAGAGTCATTACAAATTTAAACACAGTATTGTGATTTTGAATATTCTGGTTTCCCTTCAGCTGTCCATCACCTACCCTACTGCAGGCTGAAGCTACAGTATACCTTTATACACTTTCTATTCTGGAGTCACTGAGGTGATTTTACTGGTGGTCTCTTGTCACTTTTTGGGCAACTATATCAACAGAGCAAACTTCCCAAAGAAGGACCCACTGAGGTGTTGTTTTCCACTGGCCTCATCAGTCCCAGACAGAACAGGCACCCACAGTAGACATGGCTGATAATGTTTGATGTTTAATGTACTGTTATACAAAATATGATATCTGTTTATTGTGTTGGCATTACAGTTTTCTATATCATAAAAGAAATTATCAGTGTATTTGGTAGATAAACATTCACCGGAGCCTAAGAGTAAATGCTTTAATCTGAGAGATTTAATATGAACATACAATGTAGACAAAGCATGGAAAGAGTTTTAGTAGGTCTACCAAAGCATTACAACCAGGAAGAACAGGAGGCAAAGATCAGGTAGATACACAAAGGTGAGTACTGTCAAGTAATTTAGAAATTACTCAGTAAATTTCCCATTCATTTATGATTCTTTAAACACTCCTTAATGCAGTTTAACTTTCAATCCATCTTGTAACCCTGTAAATAAGTTGTCATGCAAACAATATGACACATAGCTGACTTATAATACCTGTCCATGTAAAGTGAGAATGCTTCTCCAGGCTAAATAGGAAATGTCAGCATCAGACAAACACCACTGAATGAAATGCAGTGATGTGATCGCTCCCACCTTACAATTGAGTTCAGTTAGAAATAGATCAAGTGACTGATGGGGTCACAGTACACATTAGGTGTGGACAGGCAATGCTACGACTGTAAGGCCTCACCCTGGTGACTCAAGCCTCATAAACACAACACCTTCCTCTGACATCATGACTTGGTGTCCTAGCTACAATCTGATATCTGCAATGTAATGCGTGAGCTTTCATATTCTGTTTCTCACTAAATCTCACTCTCTAAAAACCTCTGTACTGATGTTAAACAGCAATAAAATAATATGTAAGTGTGATAAAGTTTTCTGTTCCTGTTCTGTATTTTTATTAGTAAAATGTATATATGATCTGTATATGAATAACATATAATAAATAGGATCCTAATTTAAATGCTGAGGCACCAAGACACTATTTGTTCTTGCATCAATGCAGTTTAGACACAGGATCTTTTTTAACAGAGCACTCGCTGGTCTACAAGAGGCAAAATCAAGCTATTAGCACATTAGCACACTTGATTCCTCTGCAGCTAGAAACTACAAACACAGTCCACCCCAGTTTGGATAACTTTAGGATGTCATTTTCTACATATTAGCTTCATCCAGATTGTCTAAATTACTAGTTTGTTGGTCATTTAAAATTAACTCTTTATTGGGGTTTAGCATTCAACTTCACCTTCTGTTTAGCAATTACACAGTGTTCCCAGATCTCAGCAATTAATGGTATCTTGGGGTATGTTCTTGTAAATAACCTGTGCATAGTACTGTGGCAGCAGTATAGCAAGTATTAAACGATGTTGCTAGTGCATTAAATAAGAAGCAGGTTTGTGTTGCACTTTTTATTGACTTACTTAACGATTTCAATGCCGCCGATCATCAAATTATTTCGAAACACCTGGAATCTATTGGATTTGATGAAAAGTCGAGTAATTGGTTTATAAATTATCTCAGTGGTAGAACACAAGCCGTTGTGGCTGATGGCTATCAGTGCAGCTTTATGAAGGTTAACACAGGTGTTCCACAGGGTTCTATTCAAGGGCAACATTTATTCACTCAGCAGACTTTAACTTATCTTAAATTACTTTTACACTTGGATAAGTGATGTGAATATTATTACTTTAAAGGCTACGCTTCACACAAGTGGGACATCTGCAGAAGCTTGTAAAATTAGAGAAGCTAATCCTTTTTAATCAATTTAAATATGTGTTGACTGACATAGAGCAGTGTGAATACATGTGTTTTCTTTGACTTGATGCTGTCGCTTATTTTCATGTCCTTGGCCGGTTTGTTGCATAAAGTGTTGATGTTTACTGTAACTTCCATACACTTTTATTGTTTTAAACGTACTGTAATCAGGGTGTCCTTGTAAAAGAGAGCTTGCCCCAATGGCCATGCCAGTTTGCAAGTCTTGTTGGGGTTTGGGTCGCGATCTGGCTCCAGGGAGATGTGAAGTTGATTTGCGGCTTTTTCACTTTTCAGGGAAAATAAAAAACAGACTTGTGTGTTGGTTGTTGTTTTTTTTAACCCTACATCTATTGTGGATTTAACCACTCTCCGCCTCCAGGACCCGATCTGTCAGCCAGCATGAATAAGTGTGAGAGACTTGAGATTGTGCTCAAGTGGCAAAACGGGGCACAGGTCACGTGAGGTGGGTGTAGGTTTGAAAACAGTGCATGTGTGTGTGTGTGTGCCTGACTCATTCTGAAATAAGTTTCCAACGATGGGCCGGGGAGTACAAAGAGCTATTATTCCAGTCAGGATGTGTTGATTGTTCGGCGTGCTCGGCCTGCTCAGCGCTGAGCACCCTGGCAGAGAAAATAATGGGGTTGGATTTTTTTTAAGACTGGAAAATGCAAAAGTGGAATTAAGTAAGAGATAAAACACAAAGGAGAGCATTTAACAAGGAGAGTCAGGATTCCTCAGCAGTGACCTTTTCCATCGCGTGTCTGTTTGTGTTCGTTGGATAGCTAATTGTTCAGCCTCTGCATTGCTTGTTTTTGAATCTCCTCTGCTGAGCATCCAGGGCACTAACAAGCTATAAGCTGTTTACAAGAATATCACTGCTGCCCTCAAACCTCAACCATGTTATGATTTATGGAAAGCTGTGGTCTCACCAGAGATTTAGGCAATTACCAAAGTCTAGTTTCACATAGATTTACGTCTTGGTCAGAGACTATGGAGCCTTTTAAGTTGTGTAAACTGGAACACAGTTCCTCTGACAATAGTATTATTTTGCCATTTTAAAGCTGGTTAAAGATTTATTTCCCTCTTTTGAAACTGCTTTTACATTTCTACCTTAAGAATATGTATTTTTGAGCAGAGACCAGTTTTTCATTTGTTGGAAGAATATTAATCCATATTTTTTCTGGTGAATAAGCACTCTTTTGTTGCTTAAAGTGACCAGGTAGAAAAGAGCCATGTAAGGTTAGACTCCCCATGTAAACAAAGAAACACTATGGATTGATTTTAGAAAACAAACCATTTTATGTTAGGAGTCTTTGTTGCCACATGAACCGGCAGCTGGAAGCACCTTGTTTGAAAAGTGAGAACGTCAACACCAAGCCTTTCTCTGATATATTATAGCAAGAGAAACCAAAGGGACATGAGCGTTAAAGATATCATTTCTAAATTTGTCCACATAGTTTTCTCTGGACAGAGGAGAGCCGATCATACCTGTCACCAGAATTACATCTGGGCCAATCAAGCAGCCAGTCGCTGCAGAGCTGCCTGCAGGTGCAGTGCCACTGATGATTAGCAGATGCTGGCTCTCGAACATTTGTCATGATTGAAACCTATTTTTAAAGTTCAATTGTTAAATAGTTTCTCAGAAGTCGTTACGGTTCCTGTTGTCCAACCCGCTTCAGCACAAAGTAGTTCCAAAGAAAACTCTCAGATCATGAGCTATGTGTTATCCTGAACACACTGGACAGTTTCTGGAAAGACATGTTGCAGCATATTTAATCATATGTCACTCTTCAATGCTTTGATGGCTGCAAATGCAATTGCATTTAGCTCAATTGTATTTTGGTGGTAGCAGAAATCTCAGAGATGGAAATCTTCAAACCTCAACAGATCAAACCCGAGCTATCCGCACGGCTACACACAATAAGGGTGATGTGATAAGATATGTTTTCTTGTGATCTGAGAGCAGATATTCCCAGTGTTTGGGAGGATTTTCACTGGACTTGTTACTAAAACGGCATTACTGCTGCTGCTCTTTACTTTTATTTTCGTTCTTTATATTTATGTTTATAGTGTTTTTATATATTTATTTTGATAATTTCCTATTGGCTTTTTTTCAGAACTTAATTTCGTACAATCGCATGTGAGTGGGACTTTAATAACGATAAACAATCCTTAAATCCTTGAATCCTATTCAACGTTCCTAGAGAATGCATTCTCCTGCCTTTGGGTTAGTTTTCACTTATCCAGTGAGTTGTCTTAACATCTACTGGATGGACTGGCACAACATTTGTACAAGTATACAGGTGTTTGAGGTATCCTACTGACTTCGGTGATCCCCTGACTTTTCCTCTAGTGCTTCCAGCATGTTGACACGTTGAGTTCAGAGTGAAACAACTACTGGATGGACTGCCATGAAATTCATTGCAGATCTTCATGTTCCCCATGTTCGTCATGGATTAATTACAACATAGACTTTTCATTTTGCCCCACCGTCAAGTCAAAATGTCAGCAGTGTATTTAGTACGTTACATTTAGCAGACGCTTTTACCCGAAGCAACTCCCAAACTCTGGTGTGCCCGTGCGTGGGGCGTTAACCCACGACCCTGGGATTGAGAGTCTCAAGCTCTACCGACTGAGCTAGCCGGCTAGTACACTTTGTATTTAGAGCTAATGTTTAGAGCACATGGTGGATGTGGTAAACATTGTGTATATTGTTAATATTGTCATTGAGAACATATTTGAACACATTAGCATTTAACTTAAAGGCAGAATAAGTATGATTTCAAAGTTGGCCCCTCCTCCCTGGCTCGTAGCATCCTCTTGGATGCATCTACCACCTAGTTGCTACGTTTTTATAGTCCCGCACTCACACCTTATTGCCTACATATCCACTGCCCAAAGGTTGCTGCACATAAACATCCAGAAACACCTCTGAAGGTCTCTGCAGATACAGACACCTCCACAGACTTTGAGTGGGTCAAAAGGGATGATTGAGAGGAATTATATTTCTATGAATCTATAAATCTTTAGGAACATTTTAACAACACCCCTCACAGAGCCACTTGTGCTGCTGTAGCCTCTTGTTCTGCGGTTTCCAAAGCAAATTTGGAGACTCTGCAGTCTTTGTGTACATGCACTCAGGAAACCAGGTTACTCTAAGAAGTCAGAAGTCAGCCTCTGTTACAGGCCCACTTGGTGATTTGGGCTGGTAAGAAAACAGCTAGTAAGACTTGACAAATCCCCTCAGGTACATGTGTGGGCTGGAGTTACAAAGAACAAAAATATGCACCTCAAAAATTCATTCAGTCATTACAAAGCTTATTTTCTCTTTTATTCCCGTCTTACGCCCACGTGCCAGCAGGCAGACCTCATCGGCCTCGCAGGTGCAAAGAAGGACTTGCTGTGGTATTTGGTGTTTGTTGAAAGAGATCAACAAGCAAGAACAGGCTCTTGGCGAAGCAGTCCTGACACTGAACTGAGCTGCTTTTCCACAAACAGCTGTGATGCACACTGCTCCGCTGAGCCGCCTTCACCACAAGCTCCAGTACCAGCAGCTCCCTCAGCACTCGTGTCCAGTGACTCACTAATGTGGCAAGACAGCAAGCAGGTACATGAATGCATCCGTCTGTACTGTATGTGCTTACACACCCACACCCACCCACACACACACACACACACTCCCTGCATTCCCACTCTTGAATCTGTGGATGTAACAGCTGCAGGCAGGATGTCTAAACACGGCAGTACGGCATCTGACATTACTGAAAGTAAAAGTGAACTTGTGTTTAAATTGTGATGTGCCACCTGGAAGGTCATTTTAGGTGTTTTTAAGGTGGCAAAAGGTGCAAAGAAGTTTCATATCTTTCTGCCAAAAGCAGCAGTTGCATAGCCCCACCTGAGTTCATCTGTACACAAAGAGGTAAAGTGATACTATCTCTGATGCTGGTATTTTAGATATGCACATACACATACATGCCTCACCTTGCGATTTCACCTGACTTGAACCTCAACTTATCTTTTCTTTTTTTGGGACAGTTTTGCCATTGTCACACCCAGGTGTGGCAGCTTGGAAGGACTCAGGTGTTGATTCTTTTTGAATAATACTTTTTTAAGTTTTGTCTTTCTTTTAGTTTTGCTATTTTAATGACAAACAACTAAACAGAAAAGTATCTAATGTTTGCCACAGGAATTTTGTACTTGTACAAAATGGAAACTGAAACAGCGCTTACACAATAGAACAAAATAACTCTTCACTGGAACTGAGGATACTATTACAGCCACTACAACAACTGCTACAACTACTACTACTGCTGCTAGTTCTGCAACTCTACAACTGCTGCTGCCGCCAATGCTGCTACTACGAAACCTACATGCGTGAAATCAACACTCCGGGTCCAGGAGTTTCTATAGACTGACCACTTTCCCAAATTTATTTATACCAGTCATCAGTGGTGGAATGTGTATTTTGATGTATTTACCACAAAAACATGTAAACACAACACTGACATATTATCAGCTTGTTCAGTTTTGGTCTCCACCAACAGCAACAGGATTATCTGGCTCTGTAGCTGCACAATGCTCCACTATGTTCACCAGCTGGTTGCTAACTTTCAAGGGAAAAAACGAGGATTGTAGCACACATTGATTTACACTCAGTCTGGTTCACCTAGAACAGGATTTAAAATCTATTTGTTTGGTGGGTTTATCTCTCAGATACATGGAGCATCTTAACTATGACATTTTTATACTGGCATATCGTTTCACTGACATAATGCCATATCGTGCTGGCCAGCTGTGATTTAAAGTGTCACAAGGACAATATGAAAGTCGTAACTCTGTGAAACTCTAATGCTGCTGTTTTATCGACAGAATCACAAATGCAATTTCAGTGAATAAATTGGTTTATCAAGAACATTCTAACAAAAAATATTGCAAATCTTGCATTAATGAACTCTTAATTCTTCAATTTATTCCTGAATTCTGTAGAACAATATCTTTCGATGAAAGGGGTTTACTTCATGAGGCGACACATATTACTTCCCATTATTGTTTTTACTGATTAATGAATGCTAAGATTTTTTTTTTTTTTTTTTACAATTTTCAGGAATAAATCTGTGAAACTAAATGCCCGTTCAAGGGTTTGTCATAGCTTTTTCACTGAAATCATCTGCAGCATGCAGTTGTTTTACCAGCAGTTACCAGCACGCTAAGACTGAACCAACAGTAAAGGTGCAGGCCTGAAAACAAAATAATGAGCTAACATGAGCTGAGCAGAACTGAGCTGTGTGATTATTCTCTGTGGGCGCTTCACTTTGAGCAACTCCTCAAAGTGATTTCATGCATTGTTAACATAAAAATGTTGATTGGTGAGGCTTTAAATATATATCAATGCATCACATTTAAAACATGTATCATACATTCATCAAATGTAGTGGAGAAGACGTGTAAAGTAGCATCACATGGAAATAAAATACACATCTACTTCAAGATCAGCACGTGAGGACACACACACACACACACACACACACACACACACACACACACACATACAGCTGTCCCAACACTTTCATTGGCATAACAGCCCTTCGTTACTTGGAGTCGCAGTTAGACATGCCTGACATGCCTACCTCAGAAAACCACAAACCACCGTGGGGAGTTGGGCTCCAACCACCAGGACAGGTGCTGCTGATATGACTTCACTGCCTGTTGTGGATGGGTACTGCTCGAAAAATCTCTCACATGTCCAGGACCAGCAGTGATGACAGCTACAGCTGGGAGATAATGGGGATATAATAATAAAGAGAATGCGACCAACAATGTAAGCGCTGTAGTCTCTTTAGACTTACAAACGTAGGCCTAAAGCTTTTGGCAGCAGTGGAGATAAACACAGGCTTGACAGTGATTTATGAGTAAGGCATGACTTGGGACACGGGATCACAAAGGAAGGAAATTATGCATGAATTATCCTCGACACATCAACCGAAGACTGCACCGGTTTAAATATGAATGTCTGCCCAACTGTGTAAATAACCAAAGAGCAGCCAGAGACTTTTAGCTAAAGAGTTCTTGCGGGCAGGAATCACAAGTGAGCTCAACAAAAGTCATTTCCGTGTTGTGCGAATATAAATAAGCAGTTTTATTCGTTAGAAACTTGGCAGAGTTGACAGCTTGGGCATCTGACCAAGTAGGATCAACAGTGAAGCATGAAAGCTGTGCTCTGTGTTGTCAATCACCTGTTGCTAATTGCTACTGGCAGGGCAGGGTGGGGGAGGAGGGGAACGGAAACTGCAAGTGTTTATCTTACTGTTGATCTTTAAACTTACCTACCACAGCTTTAACATCTGAGGGCCCCTTGTTAGGCAGGTCGACTGCAAATTATACTTAGTCAGCCAGACTGAGACGAGATATTTTAGATTTAGTCATTAAGAAGTTGGAAGGTCTTCATACTTCAGCCGAGAGTACGCTCACACACACTGTCACACACTTTGGGGTATACTGGGCTTTCATCGGAAATCTACATTAAGTGTTTGATGCTATTTTCAACATCATGTGACCAGGGGAGGGTGAGATGGAGCGTATGGTTTATTTACAACCCTCATTTATGGCCATGAGCTTTGAATAATGACCAAAAGACTATTGTGGTTACTAAATTAGTTTCATTTATATAGTGCCTTTCAGGAGACACAAGGACGCTTTACATTAGGGGGGCAGACAAGAGATGAAAACATAAAACGAAAGTCATAATGATTGCCAGGGATGACTGCGTTAAATTAAGGCAAGAGTATGGAGGGATTTGTTGGTGAGAAGAAGGATTTTGTATGAAATCTGGGATTTGACCGGGAGCCAGTGAAGGATGAGGGTGGGGTAGACGTGGAGCCAGGGCTTGGTGCGGGTGAGTACCATGGCAGACGAGTTCTGCAAAAGGACGGATAGGTGGCAAAGGGTCAGCAAGTTTGAGGGGCCTAAAATAAAACCCTGTGGAATGCCACTAAAGAGGAAATGTCATGAGAGATAAATAAAACGTTCAATTCAGTGCCATATCATAAAGTTATCTCACGGCACTTTGAGCTCTATTGTATCAAATGCTTAAATTAAAAGCTTTAATAGTACATTACATACTCATTTAGAATAGTGTATATTATTTCAGTCACAATGTATTATTATATACCTACATGATATAAAATAATTATATAATTAAGAGTTAATGCTGTGGAGGCCATATTTTCCTTTTTTCCAGCATATTTCTTTTGTAGGTTTTTTTTTGTGCACTATAAATAAACCAGAACTAATATACATGCTGCAATTCACATATTTAATCGTTTTTAATCCTTAATGTCTATCTATTCTGAAGTTGTATTTTATTGTATTTTTTTATATTAGCTGTACGTGTGTGTTTAGTGCAAATGTTAGCATGCTAACACGCCAAAGTAAGATGTGAATGTGGTAATCGTTATACCAGCTTAACATCATAATTCTGATATTTTTGAGCATGCTAGCATGTTGACAATAACATTTCACTCAAAGCATTGTTGTGCCTATGCATAGCCTTACATGCCTACGCATGCGTCGGGCATGTCTGTAGACTTTCTAGTCTCGTTCAGTTGTGTTTTGTTTAATATTACATTGAATTCTTCCATTTGTGCTACTTTCTTTTTACTGTAATTTTGATCAAGAGAACCGAATACAGGCTCAAAAACATGAATGCATGCACGTCTAAACACTGGAACATAAAAGCTCATTTTCACACACTCCCCATCCAAACACACCTCTCCATTTCCTCCCTCTCTCCATCCCATTTGATATCACTGAGCCCAGCAGGGTCATCTGGAACTGAATCAACAGGTGGCTTTCAATGGAGGCTCTCAGCAGCTCAGGGCCCCTAGTCAGAGCCCATAGAGTGTCCCTCCTTCTCAGTCCTTCCAGGAATTCATCTCAACTTTATTCTAAGCTCTGTCTCCTTCTGCTTATTCCTATGCGCTTCCTTAAATGTCCACAATGGCCTTTAGGCTGGCAGTCACTTGATATGGAAGGAGAGGAAGCAGGAAGGAGCCGCCTGAAGGAACAGGTCATTCTACTTGGGTGAGCAAATGGGAACATCTGCCACTTCAGTTTGACCCGTGTCTCCAATAAAAAAACACGGGAGGCGTTGTCTGAGAATATGAGCACGTTCCAGCTCAGGGCATAGGAATGCTGAGATAATGTTGTGATAAGGAGCTGGTACATTGCATTTATTCTGCCTTTCTCCCGGCAGGGTAGATCAGCACTTTCCAAGGACAGATAGCTCCGCAAGGTTGGGTAGCGCCTCGATTCTTGGAAAGCTTCTAAATCAGAGAGATGCTGCTGTGAATGGAGTTTTTCATTTTGAAAAAATATGGATGTGTGTTCGCGGGAGGATCCTGATCCAGGATCCAGGATCTCTGCATCTGCTGCTTTGACCATTCATTTTCAAGCAGCCTCTTGTAAGTTCCCTAACTTTATGGAAATGCAATACTACAGTAAATCTTAGTAGTACCCTTCAAGCCAACTTTGGTGAAAGTTGGTAGTTAAACAATAATAATGTTACAATGCACTTTTGGATCAGCTTAAAGGAAATCTGTTACCTACAATGTCCCAAGTGCTTGTGAAAGAAAAGATACGCCAACATTAAAATGTTCTTTGTTTTAACAGTTGAAGAGGGCTGGTTATTTTAATGGATGGAAACTCGTCGAGTATTGAAGTGAAGCTCTGAAAAGACTAACAAAATGTGAAATGTTGACCATGAATGGCTTTGCAGGCTCAACTTTGAAGGTACACGAGATTAATCTCAGCATCAGCTGTCACTGAATGTTTCCCTTCAGCACTGACTGGCCTCTTTAGCTGAAATACAAATGACCACACTGTAGCCAACCACACATGGTTGGTTTACATTACAACTCAACACGTAGGTCACACGTGCCCTCGAGCTCCCCGGCCCCTCACCTCAATACACACACCAGGGCCACATTACCACCAACATTTGCTCATTACCACATACACACGATTTTATGTATAATATATACAACTTACAGATGTCTCCCTTGTAAGTTGATTCGGGGATATCCAGCTGCCCTGTCTGCAGCTTCGACGATGACTGATGAAAAGTATTAGCGGTTTCAGGTTTTTAAGGATAAGGGTTGCTGAATGCAAGTTCATGGTGATCATTATCTTTCCTTAAACTGTGAACTGTCCAAGCTGAACGTAGCTTCTACAGCTACTTTGCAATTCATCCGCACAAACAGCCTGATGTACCGTGAACCTGCTTCTTAATTCCTCCTCACCATCGCTCTTATCAGGTAGCAGTAAATCTACTTTCTCATGCCAGGTCCTGCACGTAGCTGGATCAGCAGGATCAGGTGTTGTTTTTTGGGGTGGGGGTGCCAGGCTATATAGCTAATCAGACTAACAGATGAGCCTATATCCTCTTCTCACACATGCTGGCCTGGGCCACACTTTCGCTGTGTGTTTGTATGTATGGGAACAATGGCCCTGCTGTTTGCCCATCCACCACTGCTGCTGTAGTTGCCTTACACCTGTGCTTGGCAGCAGTCCCAGCACCCCACCCCCCACCCCACACCAATCCACTTTAGTTCTCAGTTTACATCCTGCATTAGCTTTTAGTGCAGCACTACAAAGGACAATGCATATTCAACAGGCTGCCAGGGCAGAAAATGCACACGTGGCCCCTCAGGCATGTTTTATGGTTTCATATTAAAATGGAAACGAGACCATATGATAAGTTTCTTCATCCCCCTGCTCTACACCACCCCACCCGCCTCCTCTTCTAACCCTAATCATCCCATCATTACCTGAATCCAAAACTGAGTAGACCTCCCCTCCCACTCCTGTTCATAACTGAGGATGAGGTGTATGTGAGGACGTATGAGAGGACGGCCGCGGAGGCGAGAGTGAGCAGGGGGTGAGCAGTTGGATTTTAGGGGTTCAAAAGCTCACAGAGAGCCATGGCCTTCTTCTCTGGTTTGATGGGGGGGGCTTTGTGAAATTGGAGCCCCCAGAAGGCCCTGGGGTGGGGGTTGAAGGGAGGGCACGGGGGCCTGGGACACAGCCCCAGCCAGCAGAAGTCCACCTCTTTTCCCGCAGTGTCAGCGTCACAGGTGTGTGAATGACAATGCATGTGTGTGTTTGGGAAAGAGACCCGCGTCCAATCAATGACACACTGTATTGTAATCATCTATTGTGGGGACAAGGCTGGTGCTCAAAGGTAAACACCACCGGGAATGAACTCTTAGGAACCAGATACAACCCTCTGACTAGAGCCCTGCATTCAGCGATATACAGGATGGGGGGGGGGGGGATTGGGAGCAAGATGTAAAGTACAGCACCTCCTCATCGTCTCCATAGACGTTGCTCAAAATTTCGCCGTAGAATCACTGGGCAACAACCAATGAAAGTGAGTCAGATAAAGCTTGATAGTGAATTCCTCTCTGCACCAGTTGCTAGGTAAAGGACTTTTCTTAATTCCCTCATATTCATACTGGAGGCGCCCACTCCCACTCCCACATACCCTCCTGAGACTTAAAAACCAGATTAAACCTGTTTTTGTTCATAACTTGAACACTGTCTATCTACACGGTTAGCAGGGTGCAACATTTTTGGGATATTTCCCATAAATTATGATGGACTATCAGTAGGCCAGCTGTACTCTTCAATTCTGGTATTCAGAGTTGCTATTATGCTTATATGAATACATCTCTCTGCGCTTGTCACAGCGATTCTTCCTCTGTATGTGGGGATGTTCAGAACAAAGGGACGTCAAGTAAGCGGCCCCCGCTTCTCCTCCCTCCCCAGGCCCATTCAGCGTGGCAAACAATTCTGAATCAATATCTCCATGGAAATAATTCTGTTGTCCTGCAGGCTGCTTGATAGCCAGGTAGGCAAGACTGTAACCAGCCTTTTATGGTGCCTTCAAGTGCCCCCTGTAAACTCTACTTCTTTTGAATTGTAAGCAGGGAGGCTGAGGAGTTGGTGCTTAAAGTTACAAAGGAAGACAATACAGTGCAGATTAGGGCTGCATTTAAGGATTATTTTAATTGTCTGTCAATAGTTTTTTATTAAACCATGAATAGGTGGTGACAAATATCACCGTTTCGCAAAACCCCAATTTTACAGTGATGTAAAATGACGGAAAAACAACACACTCTCACATTTCAAGAAACTGGAACCAACAAGTGTTTGACATTACTTAAACAATTCATTGATTGGTGACTAATTTAGTGGTGGTTTAACAATAAAAATGATATTTACACACATTATCTAGGATCCACAAATGTCCGGCACCCGTTAGATAAGCAAGGTACAGCAGTTTTTTATTATCAGTGGTGGGAAAGTAACTTAATACATTTACTGAAGTATGGTCAAGTACACTTTTAAAGCACTTGTAATTCATTTGCGAATTTCCATTTTATGTCACATAATACTTTTACTCCTCCGTATTTGTATTTTTTTATTGACTACATTTATCTGACAGATTCAAATTCTACACGCAGTATATAAGATAAATAAATAAAACATGATGCATTGTTACAAATGAAATGCAAAAATTTTAATATTGTATGCATTATTTACAACAACAACAATAATAATAATACCAAAAACACTCACTACTAGAGCTATTTCTGCATTTTGACTGTATATGTATTACTGTAAAATGTACTTTAAGTACATTTTGCTGCTAATACTTCTGTACTTTTACTTGAGTAGGATTTTTAATCCAGGACTATATTTTTATTGGTGGTTTTGCTACTTTTAGGCTACATGAGGAAAATATTTGAATGTCAATTCAAAAAGAAAAAAGGACAAGAAAAACTATATACAGGTCTGTAATTTACAATGTTGTGTTATAATATTATGGTCCTGCAGTTGTTTGGGCAGGTTGGTGTTGACTGATATTAGACATACAATATTATACCTTTTAATTGTTCAATAGATATTATTTGTGTCATTTTGTACCTGGAATTACAACTTCCACCACTTGTGCGACAAGTTGCGAAATCTCTGACAGTCCCTGAAGGTAGCAAAAGTTTCGCATGTGCGACCATCCCTCCTCCACCTCCGCCCCTGAAAACAGACCATTTACACCCCCCCATACACACACACACACACACACACACACACACACACACACACACACACACATTCCAGCAGGCGGAGTCTGAGGCGGGCCGTCCGTTTGTGAATGAGCCGCACAGCGCACCTCTCAGAGCAGAGTCCCAGCCGAGCCCAGCAGCGCAGAGAGAGGGAGGAAAAGTTTGCCAAATGGATTTCTTCCGTGGAGTCAGACCTTTATTATTTTCATATGTACTCATTAACGGTATACTAATAACATTACAGACTAAAGAAGGTGAGTGTCTTTTTAAAATAATGTCCCAAAAGTTGATCACTTTACTTTTTATTTGTATAAAAAGTTTACTGAAGGGAAGCAGGCGTGCCATGCGGGAGACCTCCTTTAAATAACTTTAATACCAGGAAACATGCTTTCTTCATTTTGTGACAGTGTTAAGTCGTGTTTTATGAAAACGTTTGAATTATATTAAACATGTGTCTCCCTGAAGGTGTGTTGTTAATTACTAATAATCATTTGCGTGTAGCCTGCATGTGCACTGCTCTACAAAAGCAGGTGAACTGTGGAGATAGTTTGTTGAGTGCAAATCGTGTCTGAAATGTATGGATCACATTGGTCTCTTTTTTTTTTTTAACCCATGAGTTTGACACAAGTCTATCAAAGTCTATTTCTAGTCAGTCAAATTAAACGGCTGCAGACCATGTGGACATTTTCCCATTTGTAAATTATTATTTTTTACATTTTCTTTTAAAGAAGTAGAGGTCATGATCTTTTCTGAGTTTAAAGGTTTGTCCTCATGTACTGACAGTGTCCTCCTGTCTCCACAGAGGTGCTTTTGGATATGAAGGCGACAGGAGGTGAACTGGGCTGGTTGACATGGCCCTTGGATCAGGGAGACAAGCCCGGGGTGAGTGTTGCTCCGACTTCTCCTCCAGCTCCCACGTTTCCACTTGGAATTCGCCTCAGGATAAATCTGCACGGAGAAAATGCACAGGAAGGGCCCGGCTGAACTGAGAGCCTCCAGTGCAAAATATTTGACCATTTGACTTGTGTGGTTAGCTCTTGTGTGGTGGGCCTCATGTGTATACATGTCAGGTTACTATAAAATCTGGCAGTTAGAGCCTAATAGCTGCCTGAGTAGGGACATGAGAGAGAGCTGTAGGATTCTACCAGGAGTTGCCTGCAGAGCATGTCTGGGCTGCACCGAAGCTTAGGCAGACAGAATAGCTGCTAGCTCTGAACTGGGAATACTTGTGGCTTCTTGCGGTTTCAAGGCTTCGGCTTCAGAATTGTATGTTAGAGAGCAATTAACTTTTAAAGTTTGCAGCATGTGGTACCTCTTTTTAGAGGGGGAGGGGTTTCAGATGGAGCCATTCAATCAGAGCTACCTTTTCGTTTAACAAGGGTAAAATGTCTGCGTTTAGAGATGCGTCTAGAGAATGAGCTACATTATTACACCCAAATGTTGTGGTTATCTCTTTGCCAGCATACATTAGGACTGTGTGCCTTCTTCCATATGGCGGTTTTAGAGTAATTGACAGTCAGGCTCGTGCAAATTCACTGTAAATAACCTCATTTCGTGTGCTGATGACTCAAAGGCATGTGCAGGCATGCCGTTCACAGTGACTCACCCAACTTCTTCTAAGAGAGGTTTCACTGCTGAAATAATCACTGAAACTTGAGTTTCACTTTTTGCACTAATAAGCAGCAGGTGGAGTTCTTTTTTTTTTTAGGTTTGTTGGAAAGAAATGTTATTGTGCACACTTTCTCATGTAACTACCATCGCTTGTGATAATTATTATTATAAGTTTTAATGGCCCCCTATAAAAAATGTTCACCAGCTGTTTCATAGCTGTGTTGGTCCTACTGTTGTACATCGAGTTTATATGCAGAGCCACACACTCGGCCAACAAAGCACATTCCTTTAATTAATAGCACAGTGGCTACATGCAGAGAGCAAACCACAGAATAAGCCTGTTGTTCCTCAACAGCCAAGGTTACGTTAAAACACGCTGTCAATTTTTTTCAAATATTTTGTGGCAGCATTTTATGCGAGCTGCTACGCTATTTGGGGAGGATGCCAACAGTAGCAGCAGCTTGTGAAAGACTGAATTGGAAATATTTTGGTAACTTTGAAATGTCAGAAATGGTTTCTCACACAAGGTTCTTGAGGTTTGCTGAATTGTTGTGTTGTGAAGGCTCATAAAGTGGAGTTCTCCATGTTGCAGAAATGTATGATTGCTGTGAAGGATAGTTAAATATTCAGCGGGAGTAATTAGCATCATGTAGAGCCATGGGTTCTCCTGCACACAGACTGTTCTTGTTTCCAGGTTCAGATTACAGTGGTTGAGCCCTCATGTGAAGTGCTATGGTACCCTGTTATTTTTGCCTCCTTTATAGCCTTGGTTCAGCCCAGTATGCTTAGGGTCTCCCCAGGGATCAGTTTTCTTACCTCTAACCTTGTTGGTTTGTGTGGTTTCGTTTCAGTGGGAGGTCGTCCAGAGGACCCTGAACGGCTCTCAGTTTTATACCTACTCTGTCTGCAATGTTGGGGAACGTGAGCAGGACAACTGGCTGCGCACCACCTTCATTCAACGGCGTCCATCGGCTTCGAGGGTTTTTGTCGAGCTCCAGTTTATTGTACGCGACTGCAACTCTTTTGATAGCACCTCGCTGACGTGCAAGGAAACCTTCAACCTCTTCACGTCTGAGTCGGACGCAGACGTGGGCACCACCTTCCGCAAGGGCCAGTTTAAGAAAGTGGCCACCATAGCGCCCGACGAAATCACCAGCAAAAATGAACTGCGCATCAACACTGAGACACGAGTGGTGGAGAACTTGTCTCGAAAAGGCTTCTACTTGGCTTTTCAAGACATCGGAGCCTGCGTCGCTCTTCTCTCCGCCAGGGTCTATTACAAAACTTGCCCAGCCACAGTAAAGAGCCTTGCATCATTCCCCGAGACCGTGGCCGGAGGTGAGAACCAGGCGCTGAGGGAAGTGAGCGGGGTGTGCGTGGATAACGCCGTCAGCGTGGAGTTGCCTCGCATCTACTGCACTGTGGATGGGGAGTGGGTGGTACCAGTTGGACAGTGCCAGTGCAAACCAGGCCATGAAGAAGTTGAAGAGGCGTGTCAAGGTAAGGGCATACTTTTGAATCTTTGGTATTCGTAAAGGTCTTCCTGCCCTCGGGCACTTCACCCTGTCTGGGAGTAAACCTGGAAGCAGTTACCTATGAGAGTTTTTGAAGAAACCGTTTGGCATTAGTAACATTTACCTTTATTTTATTTGGCATAGGTCGTGAAACAGGCACACTGCAGATATGTATCGTAGGTGTTATTATCATTGTTCAATGGAATTCTCCCTTTGGCTAACATGGCTCTACTGCAATGGTAGGAATGCTTAGGCCTACTTGTACATGCCCGAGCATCGTCCCTGACCTTGAACCGATACTCCTAAAATCAGGAAATGTGAAATGTGCTTATGAGTTTCAGCTATAATAACTAGATGTACAGTTCTGTGGAAAGGTTTGTTCAAACCCTCAGGTCTCACCTACAGGTTTTGCCATTTGGTCTGGAAAGAAATTTCTCATAAATAATTTAAAGCTCACAAATCATTTGATAGTGTTTTTCTTATGGCTACAGTCATGACTGACTTTGAAACCACATATTTTAAAAGTGGTTTAATGAATGTTGAAGTCATGCTCACTTCTCCTCACCTTTCACAACACTTCTCATAGTTCATAACTTACAGCCTGTTGCATCAGGTGATTTCCTGCTCTCTCATTATCATCTGTTCTCTTATCTTGATATGGGTGTGCTACGAAGCCAAACCATATCTCAGTCCTTTGACTTTGTAGTTGGGCCGTAGTTGTGTTTTAAGCCCTGCAAAGACGCCTTTTTATTGTTGTGTGAAGGGCTGTCAGGGGGACTGAAAGTGATCAAAGAAGCAAGAGAGCTACTGTACTGTGATGGATTAGCATCTTCAAGGCTGGTGGGGGGTAAAGAGGAGGAGGCAGAAGGAGCCTCACTGACTTTGTTCATCTCAAGCATCACAGAATACAGAGGCCCTCCTCTGGTGAGCGTGCATGCCGACTACAGGTTCCCCTGTCTTTCTCCGCATCCATCTTTCCCCCCCTCGGTTTTCACAAGCTTCCTGAGCCTCAGCTTTGGGGTGTATTGTGTGGCTCCAGCAGTGTATGTTAACATACAACACAGGCTGGCATGCAAGGGCCTGTTGAGATCTGCTCCATGACAGAACCTAAAGACTCCCATCAGCCCCAAGTCCTACTCCTCCTCCTCCTCCTCCTGCTGCTTTTTCTGGAGCTCTCATTTGTACACACACATATATGCATGACCTGAAACGCACAAACACAGGTCTGAATACCCTTAATCACTCTCGGGAACTCACACCTTGAACTACAGTTGTAAATCCACATGCAGCCTGCTTATAATAGATTCGCTTGCCCACTTAGTTTCCCTCCCATTGGCAGCAAACCGGTAAAAGTGATGAAATTTTCTGTCAGTACATAATTTTTAGCTGCGGGAAAGTGCCAGGTAAGATGATTAGGGAGGACGAGGAGGAGGGGCGGCAGAAGGAATGAAAGAAAAGTCATACAAAAGTGACAGAGAGGTTGTGTTTAGTGGAGGGGTGTGATTTTAAAACGGAGAGAGGTGAGGAATGTAAAGGTAGAAGAACAATGAAGCGCAGTGTTTCCCTGCGAGGCCGGAGGAACCCACCTCCACCTCCACCTCCACCTCCGCCTACACCTCCTCTCCCCCTTGGTTGGTACATTCCTGATCAGTTTGCCGAGGAGGAGCCTCCCAACATTACTCCAGACCTGTGGAATTCCCAGGGGGGGAAGAGCAGCTCTGGGTCAAGCCCTCACATAAAAATGACTAAACAAAGAAAACCCCCCAAAAAACTACGAGATGAAGTTAAATGAGAGGTCGGAAGACGCATGAGCGCCGTTGTAGGCCCGGATGAAGGTGGAAATGAATCACAGGGCTGCAGCGTGGGGCCAAGATGAATAGCTCGAAGGGCTTAAAGTGGAATCTCATACAGACACACAGTTAATCATTCTCCCCACTTCTTTCCTGTGCAGCGTGCTGTTCGGAGAGAAACCACACAACTTCAATTGTGTTGTTTTTTCTTACTTAGGTTGAAAGTTTCCATGTTCAGTGATGTGTTCACTCAGTTTTATGACTCCTCGCCCCTGTGGGACCTGTTAAAGTGGAAATCTGTGACTTTATCTGGTTTTTGTCTCCATCTCCTCATTGGCGCTCACCGCTGTGGTGTTTTTGGCTTTGAGATCAGTCGTCCGTCAAATTGTGTTTCTAGGATCTTTTTTCCTTTAACTCCCTGTTGAGGTTTCTGCAGGTTTCTCTTCCGTTAGGGCTGCAACGAACGATTACTTTCATTATCGATTAATCCGTTGATTATTTCCACAATTAATAGTTTAGTCTATCACAATTTCCCAGAGCTCAAAGTGACGTCTTCAAATAGCTTCTTTTGTCCAATCAACAGTCCAAAACCCAAAGACGTTTGCTGTCATGAATGACCAAAAAAAAGCAGCAAATCTTTCAATTTAAGAAGTTGGAACTGGACAGTTTTGCTTGAAAAATGAGATAAAGAAATAGAGGTAAATAACAATTAATTATGTTTCGATCGACTAATTGATTAATCGAGTAATCGTTGCAGCTCTAGTGGCTGTCATTGTTATACAACACATCACTTCATGTGCCGCAGAGACTGACAGAGTGTTTAGATTAGCAAATGTAAAAGCTTCTATGAACTGGTTGTAAATCATATCAGTCGGCAGTAGGGAGGCACAAAACGGGCTTTTGGTTTTTATGAAAGCATTACAGACTCTTAAAGCTTTACCAGCTTATGCAACACTAAAACTGGATTCTTATTCGTTTTTATTTTTAGTAAAATGCAATGATAATAAAACAAAGTATACAAATCTTTTACTTAAGTAACATGTGAAAATACATCTTAATAGTTGAAGTCCTGCATTCAGACATTTACCGTAGTGGATTATTATCAGTAAATTTTACTTATAATATAAAAGTAAAAGCATCAAAAAGCACAAAGCATCAAAAAATAGAAAATACTAATGAATTGAGTAAATGTCAATGACTGAAATCTGTTAACAAAAACATATTCAGTAAATAAATACTTGGTGGAAGCAGCTTCCAGCGTGTGGACTCATTTGTCACCTGCTTTAGTTCAGAGTGTCGTGATTTCATCTCCTTAGTGAGAAAGTAAACACTTTTTGTTTTAGTTTTAATTCTGGAAACAAATCGTAACCTTTTTAGCAATAAAGTGGCTGCCTTTTAAATCGACAGCAGCGCTGCGGATTTCCACATGAGTTTTCCTCTGTTGCCTATCACGCCCTTCCTTACCCACAATCCTCCCTGGTACAATAGAACAGCATATGGTGTGTCACTCCACAAAGGACCATGGGCCGCCCTGGCTGGTCCTCAGGACTGTGGTAAATTGTCCAGGTCCACACCTCATCAGCCGCACTAAAGGCTCCGCAGATAAGCCTTAAACCCACACCGTGGTTTCCACAAGGTCAAATTTAAAATGGGAGACGCAATGTGGAATATTTGCACTGCAGTTTGGTGTCCTGCTGAAAATGTCGTCTTGGTGGAACAACTGTCCACTGAGTTCCAGTAAAGTTATTATTCCTTTCGCCAAAGAGGTTCCAGTAAACCATTTCCCCTCTTCCCCCTCCTTCCCTTTCTGTCCGTGTCTCCAAACTCATCCTCAGCTGATGTAACAGACAGTTGGTGACTAAGTTGTAGTTGTGTGACTGCAGCGCTGTGGTGAGTGATTTGTATGGGTAGTAATTGACTTGGGTGTGTTTGTGCTTTTTAAGTGAAGTAACTACTGGTTCTGCTTGCTTTTTTGCCTTTTGTGTCATCTATTTTACCGTCCTCTACCTCACTTTCCACATCCTGTCCTTCTATTTTAGCCCCAACCTTCCGCCTCTCGTCTCGTATTTATTTGATAGTTTCTTATCTCAGCGCATACTCTGCGCCACCATTTCACAGTTCTTAATGCAATTTACTCAAGAGACATAAACTGTCCCAAGATAAACAAACTGAAAAACAAAAACGTTTTCCTTCGTGTTCTTGTTGTCCGTGAAATCACAGAGCGACTGTTATTTTTGGCTGTTGTGCAGGTCGTGAATATGACACCAGTAGAAGTTAAACATCCCGTTTCACACGGCCCTGATGGGACTGTTTAGACTGTGTACAGTCTTTTTCTCACTGGTAAATACATTTTTCCACGACTGACTTGTAAACATAAATAGAGGCTGAATCTGAACAATGCTGCCAATTAGAGAGTTTTTAGTGGAGAGGGAGAGGAGAAGAAACTGGCCGTGTTCATATTGTGGTGATGGCACAAACATTCAGTGAAGGTGAAATGTAAACTTCAGCCGTCAGTTTTGTTTTCGTTGGGGAGCTTTAGTGAGGATTTGAAATGTGATTGTTCACTTGGAAATGCATCCTAGAGAGAGCCAAGCGTCTTTAAATCTGCTCGTACCAGGAACCAACTGGTTCACCGTAACCACCCCAGACCTTTTTAAGACCAAAGTCTTGTGCAATTTCAGTTTATCTGATGGGGAGTATACACAGAGACGTGAACACAACATCACACCTCAGGATCTCAGGGATTTTATTTAGTTGGCTTACGGTGGATTCACATAATGATATCATCTCTGCAGGATAATCCCCACACTGAAATGTTCTGCTCGGCCGAATTCCCTCCCATCTCTGTAGCCAGCCTCAGAAATAAATAAGTTGCAAGGCTGTCGGACAACGCTGATCATTTAGATGCAACGTCTGGATATAACCTCTCTTTTTCTTGAAAGCCACCGTGATTACTTTGAATTTGTGGGTTCCTCAGATCTCGTGCCAAGGTAACGTCTGCCTAGCGGGCTGAACTCAAGGGAGTTGGTTAGATAATGGGGGGACTCTGAAGGCGCTTTCAAGTGGTGTCGTGCACCGTCTTGTTAGGCCACGTTTGGAGTGAACAAAACACTGGCAATTACTGCGAACAAGATGACAGGAAATGTAGCAAAGAGGAGGTCTGGCAGCCCTTATGACTCTCTTTAATGTAGATTAGAGTAAAACGTGTCAGCGTGATAGTTGAGCATTAAAGCAGATGAATACACTATGCTCAGACAATAATGACATGCTGTTTGCTGGCTCATTTACTGTGAAGACCAACTTGTAATGTAATGTAATGTTGTGAACCCACAGATGTTTTATTGTTAGCGTATAGCAAGAATGGCGGCTAAAAATGTGACGGCACAAAATGAGTTCAAAGCTACATTCATTTATGTATTTGTTCATCTACATCTGGTTACTTGACAACACAACATGAGTTGATACAGTGAAAGTGTTAGCAAACAGTAACGTTAGCTCATTTAAACACCCAGCAGACAGAAAGCAAAGTGCATTAAGTTGGAGGGTTTTTGTTTTCTGCTAAAGCTCATTATTCCCTTTTTCAGCTCTGGTTTGGCCTCCATCAAAAATATCACAGTGTCTAGCATGCTAGATGTTCACATTTGTTTAGCTAGCGGCTAACTGTGTTCATGAGAAGACCGGAAAACTAAAACAATGTGTGCAAAGAGGCTAAAACATTACGTAGAGCTGAGGGGAACTGCTATTTTTTTGTGGTTTCATCAATACAAGCAACACCTTTTGACATTACACAAAGGCATTTGATCCATTGTAAATATCCTAATATTGGTTAGTGCAGCTTTAACCTGCTGTTGGTTTCCTCGAAAATGGGACTATTTAGTTTTTTATCAATGCATTAATTGTGTTTAAATGTCTCCTAATTCAGTTTCTAAATGTTTGCCATTAGTGAAATAACTGACCCTCAGCAATTCTTGTATTTTTAGTGTGTGTGTTGGTTGTGATGGGGGAAGTTTGGACATATTTCCTCTTGGTGACATTCCTGTGTGTGTGTGTGTGTGTCTGTTGTGGTGGGGGAGTCCAGAGCAATGTGAAGCATTGTATTGTACTGCTGGTGTGTGAGGTCAGCACTTTCCTTCCCCCATGTCAGTCAGTCCTCCCACCCCCAGCACAACACAACACCCACCCACCCTTCACTGCTAACAGGACGAGTCCGCAGCGGAAACCGGAGGTCACCTAATCCCTCGGTGACTGCCCGACCCGTTGGCTCAGGGCTTTCCATTGTCGCATTGAGCGGCCTCGCTCAGCCACTTTCCATTTTGTTGTCCTGCCTGATAAGTCTTTTTGTTTATTATTGCATTTGGTCCCGTTTTGGCCCCTTCCCCTAACCAGGAAGCAGACGGTTGTCGGCATCCAGTGTGTGACCTGTTGGCTCAGTGTGGTGTAGTTAAATGGTGTTGTGTTTGCCACCTGGCTGTCTGGGATTTAGAAATGTGGCCAAACGACCATGACTGTGGTCCAACTGAGGCCTCTGGAAGCTGTTTGAGACTGAGGATTAGTTTCTTCAAAGTATCTGTTTTACTTTTGACCATGTGGAGTATGTTTTGTGCCTCCTGGACTCCCACTTTTCACTCCCTCCTGTCGGTGAGCCCGAGTGACAGAAGGAGTCAGAGGAGAAAGGGGATCGGGGGAATTTATTGTGTTTGTTAACAACCCCAGATGAAAGCCAGAGTGCAATTGTAAAACAGATGTAATGCCCTTACAGCTGCTCCATTGGTCAGCTAATCCTTTTGACTAATGTGCCCCCCCTCCCTCCCGCATGCACACACTTCAGCCCCTACACCTTTACTGCTCCCCCCTCCCCTCCTCTACCTCGGTGACCTCTGGCTCATGTTACCGGCTCACCTCCCCCATCAGAGACCCCATTGTTCCACCGCAACCCTATTCCCCCAAAATGCTAATGACATGTTGTCACCCGACATACAAACAAAACGACATGACATATTGCAAAAACGGGTCTGACCAACTCGGGAGTGAAAACAGGAGGGGGTCGGGAGGAGAAGTGAAGTAGACGGGGGAACAGACAAAGCGGGGACTCGCATGCCTCCAGATATATTTGGGGAGCTGCCCTGATAAAGATCTCGACATTGTATTTCTTTCTTATGGATTTATTTTCCCAAGATGTTTTTTTGTTCACTGAATTTAACCTCCTTCCTCATGAGACAAGCAACCGTCGGCTGCTGCAGCTCTTTCTCCCTCCTCCTCCTCCTCCGCCTCACTGCGAGCATGTGTTTGTTTTACTTGGCCACTGACTCCCCTGTAAGCCATGCACAGTTTAACTCACAGCTACCCCGAGGCAGACATGACCTTTCCGCCTTTTTAAAAGCCCAGTGCCGGGCTCGATTGTGGGGGCCTCCCCTACCACTTACTCCTCCGGTCCTGAGGGCGATTCCTGTTGTCAAGCCCCCATGTTACCCATTCATCCATCTATCCCACCTCTGTCGCCGTCTCATCCATCTTAACTTCTACCGACAAACCAGGGGGGCCCTCGGGGGCTCCCACTCGAGTGCCACTCGGGCTCCCAGAATGAAACAGGCCCATGCACTCATTCTCAATAAACAAACACGGAGCCACTCAAGGCGCACGGGGCCTCTCAACTGACAAACAGTTCGTTGCTCTGTAGCAACAAGGAGGGAACCAATGGCAGGTCGAAGTTTGTCAGATGTTTCAGCTCAGAAGAGGCTGAAAGACTTTTGTTTATGAGAGGGAAGGCGTTCATTTCAGGAGCCGGGGGGGGGCGTTCATGTCGGGTCAACACATTTTGGCTTCCTTTTCGGTTATTATTCTGTCTCAGGACTCGGTGCTAGCTCTTCATTTGGTCACGCTCCCCTGTGTTTCCATGCTTTGATGGGCTGCTATAGGAAGGAAGGCTGCATCAGCCTCACACTTCCTGCTTCCTGTTGTGTCCAGCAACAATCCAAAGTCCCCCTCCACCTTCTCCAGTCAACCAAGAAGTTTCCTCTCCCGGACTTTGCTCTTGTGTCGAGGAATCCTCTTGTTAAATACCCCAGCATTGAGTCATTTACTGTCACTGGGACTCCTGTGCCAGATGCACAAACTCGTTCACTTTTTTAGTGCAGAACCGGGTTGAAACTGGAGCAGCAGTGGAGGCGCTCTGTTGCAGGCCTCCTGTTGGGTGGTGTGCACTGGAATGCATCTTGATTATAGAGGCGGCTCACAGTGTAAGGCCATCATCTCTGCAGACCTGACCACAATGCATTGCAGCCTGCACTGTAGCGCCAAAAAGAGGCTAGTCCTCCTCTATTCAGTTGCCATGTGGCATTTCGGCTATTCCCATCTGCAGTGCTTGTGTGTGTATGTTTTTTTTTTCAGCACTTGAATGGCATGGCATTCTCCTTGCCTGCTGGTCAGTGGTGAATAGCAATGTTAATGGGTTAGCTGGGAGTCTTTTTAGTGAGGACTGGGAGGAGAGAAAGGAGGGGAGGAAGGAATTTGGGGATTACGAGGAGGAGAGGTAGGGGTATGAATTCGGGTTTGAGGCAGCAGCTGTTGCCCCTTCTCAATGGAGGAGTTCGCCCTGGCCTGTCGCTTTTCTTTCTCCCCTCTTTTCTCCAGCCCTCAGCAGGGTTACAGTATTCGTCCCTTCCTTTCTTGGACCTTCTGTTCCTTCATAGCACCTCTCTTCAGCCTCGCCCAACCTCTGCCTCACTCGCGTTAATGAGTAGCGGTGGCTGTTAGTGAAACAGCTGGCCAGGACAGAGAGGAGATGCCGCGTTGAGGGGAGGGTTGAGTGAGCACATTGGAAAAACTTCCCAAATCTCTGCTCATGCTGAGTATGTTTATTTCCACCATTGTTGTCATGTTCTTCAGTTCATAGACACCTCTTCACAGCAGCTCTGCCGCTACTCGGTGAACCGCAATGATGGAAAAGAAAGAATGGAGTCAAAGAGAAACCCTTGGTCAATCGAGTAAACCCCCTTGATATGACTTAAATGTAGCGGGAGCCGGGTGCTTTCCGTCTCGCGTGTGGTCACTTGCGGCTTCAAGTGAACTTCATTCAAGTGAACCGCAGTGAAAGGCGGCCGTAGACCGAGACAGTATCTCTGAGTGAATCTGATATTGTCTTTGTCCTTGGCTCTGCTTTTCAACTCGCCTCTGTTGGAATCTGACATTGAAGCTGTGTGTTTGCCTTTGACTTAATGTTTCATTGCTTCTCCCCGGTCACTGCTGTGGACTTTAATCTCTTGCACATGCTTCATTTCATTTGGCTATCATGTCCTCTTTCCGCCCCGTCTGATCTCTCTCTTGCTATACTCTTCTTCATTTCCAATCTTTATTTCTTCTCTCTCTTGCTTCTTTCTCCTCTGAAGTCCTTTGGCCTAAATGTTGTCACACTCATTTGCATTGTCAACATCGTATGGCATCTGTCATGAGGTATTTAAGCACTCCAGGCAAACGACTTGGAAGGAAGGAGTGTGTGTGTGTGTGTGTGTGTTGCCTTGGCAGACGGACATGAACAGGTGACGGGCAGCGGACTTAATCCCTCTTCTGATGTCAGATTTACCCATGTGTCCACGGGTGTGCTTTGCATACGTGTATGTGTATTTTGTGCATACATCTGGGTGTGGGTGCATGTGTGTAGTTCACACATAAACGTGTGCGTGTGTGTGTGAGGACGTGAGCAGCAGCCGTTGGAATGAGAGTTAAGGGGGGGGGGGGGGGGCGTCTCATTTTCACTCTCCTTTATGGCGCGCTCTCTCCAGAATTTCACACCGTATTAAGTTCGTATTTCACCACCGATACGCGCAGCTGGATCCTCTACCTGTAGTTCTTTATTCCGAGTTGGACGTGTGAAATTAGGCGTTATCTTATCTAGCCGATACAGTTTCACTGAAAAGGAAATCTATAATAGACTGAGTGCAAACGGATGCTCTGCTTTGGGCTGCTTAACTTCTATTTCTTGGCTCTCACTAATTTAGTTGTGGAATGTGGGACGACTGGTTGTGTTTGTTGAGAGAGACAGTAAGAAAGAAGCCTCGGAGGGGGGTTGGAGGTTGAAACAGCAAAGAGTAGGAGTGCCTCCTGAGCAGAGACTCTGCATTGTTTTGTTTGAGGGTTGGGCTCCTGTGAGAAGTTGGAATGGACAGCGTTTTAATGAGTAGAGCAGCAACACTGTGCAGAGCCTCGCCTCTGTTTTCCCTCCCCTATCTCTGCCACTTAGGTCACTCTAGACCTGACCTTTAGCCTTGACTTAATAACATGTCCACTCACCCTTGCTGTGTTGTACGCAAGGTGAAAAGTTCACAGCGTTAATGATCATTGGATCAGGAACCCTGGCTTTGCACAGTGTTGTATGGGATGTTGCCTGAAGTCACTACTGTCCTTGTCCACCTGCTCATGCAAATGTCTTTTTGTGTTTGCAGAATGTCAGCCTGGCTTCTTCAAAGCCGCAGCATCCGGTGACAAGTGTGAGCTGTGCCCCGCTAACACCCAGAGGCTGGACTCGGGGGCTTTGTTTTGTCCCTGCATGGAGGGTTTCTACCGGGCCCCAACTGATCCCCCTACTGGACCCTGCTCGGGTAAGAAGTCTCCTTGATCTCCAACGAGAACCTTATAATAAGAACACTTTTGAGCTGCCAAGTAATGTAATGTCCACATGGGACTTTCCTAGTGTGAACTGAATCTTACAGGATGTGCACTTGTTTTCCCTGCACTAAACTTAGCATGTGGTTTAAAGCACCAAGGTTTCTGATCTTATCTAAGAATGTGAGAATCAGAATCCAGATTTTAAGGACTTTAAATGAGACTTTCTAATGTCATGTCATAAAGGAAGTTGTTTCTATCTAACATCCCACCTCCATGTGTTTACCAGGCCTCCCCTCTGCCCCACGGGACCTCGTAGCCACCACCACCCAGATCTCTGCAGGGAAACTCCTCCTCTCTTGGAGTCCGCCCGAAGTCACCGGAGGTCGAACTGACATCACCTACAGCATTGAATGTCAGCGCTGCGAGGGCATTACGTGCCAGACCTGTGGAGAGAAGATCCGCTATGAGCCGGCCAGCGCGGGCCTGACGGACACCAAGGTTTCAATAAGCGAGCTGGACGCTAACCTCAACTACACCTTCACCGTGGAGGCACATAGCGGCGTGTCGCTGTTCGCTATTCAGGCAACACCTCGAGCTTATAGACCACCATCCAGCAGCGCTCTGACTACATCTCTGCACTACACAGGTGAGTGCTGCTGATATGAGGTAGTGGAGTGATGCTATCTGTGCTGCAGTAATGGCAGATGCTATCTGTGAGGCACTGACAGCTCTGCAAGTCGAATCGTGCTGCAGGAATGAGATAAAATTAGGTTTTCACATCCCAAAGATTCTGAAGTATTCTCTACCCTCTGCCTGCAGATCCTCCCAAGATTACCACGATGCGATTGGTTGAGAAGACCTCCACCAGCTTGTCCCTCTCCTGGGATATATCCCCCCGACCGCGGGTCCAATCACGGCCCATCCGCTATGAACTTACCTACCGCAAGAAGGTGCGTCACTTTTGGTTATTCTCCTGCTGTGTGTTGAAATGAGTTAATTTGATGCATTATTCTACATTTACCACTGTGCAAGTGTTAAAGCTGCTGCTACAATGTTTAATTTAAATTACTCAGAGCTCAGAGCTCCAGGTCTGACCATCGTCAGGAGCTAAACGTACGTTTCATCAGCAGAAACCTCAAGGACACATCACAGTGTTGTCGCGTGTTACGAGCACTCGCCACCATAAATGTCCAAATGTACCTCATCAACAAAATGCTACGATGTAATCTGTGGCCTCCATCTTCTACGGTAACACTATTTCTTTTTACTGAAGTTCATCGTGACCTTTCTCCCTCTGTCTCCCAGGATGATAACCTGGATGTGACTACCTACATCGTGCTCATACTCGAGAAGAACTTTGTACAGATCAGCGATCTGGCCCCGGGCATAGCCTACCTGTTCAGGGTGCAGGCCCTCAGCAGCGACGGCAGCCCTGGAGGTTCCAGCATGGAGGAACAGTTTGAGACCTTGCCTGAAGGTACAGAGGAGAACCAACATGGGATTTCAAGGTTTCACAAGCATTGATAAAAAAAAAAAGGGTTTCCTCTGATGTGTGTTCTTCAACTTGCCTTTTCTAGAACGCCTCACTCAGAACAACACAGCAATCATCTTGAGCGCAGCAGTTGGAGGAGCGGCCATGTTGTTCATAGTGGTCGTGGTCCTGTTCCTGCGCAGACGGTCAGTAACTGCCCCCCCGCTGCTGCTTTCCCTGTTTTTTCTGCACCCTCCTTCACTGGCTTCCTCTCTAATTCTTCTTCCTCTCCTTTGTGGGGCCTCCAAATGGCCTTTGCATTCACTCTCTCTTCACCTCTGTCTTTCTCTCTTCCTTTAGCCAACTTACTCTTTCTCCTTATCTGGATCTCTGTCCCAGCACACTCACTAGGGAAGAATTTGCGTTGAATGCGCCCTGTCGTTGCTCAATGGTCATATTCTAGTGAGTGTTGGGGCCTTTGAAAGGAAATTGGTCTGGGGTGGTACATTGTTGGTGATAAGAGGCGCTTGGTTCTTTCTGTTCCAGACCGCAGGCACTTTGTAAAGGTGACCTGGGCTTGTACTGTAGCAGACTGTAGCCCGTCTGTCCACCTCCCTCCTGCCTGCTTGTCTGTCTTTCAGTCTTTAAATCGGCTTGGCAAACACTACTGTCTATCGTCAGCCTTTATCAAAGGGCCGCTTCAGTGTGAATGGACACATTGCACCAGCTTCGAGATCCCTTTGAAAGCCTTAGAAAGTCTTGAAAAATGGTTTCAACGGTTGCTATGTGCTCTTAATGTTAAAGCAGGCAAATTATATAAATACCAAAGTCCATTTGTTCTTTGAAAGTGGGATATTGATTTGCAGATGTGTTTGATATTTTTATTCAGGAAAAGAAACTCTCACACCAGACAAGGACCGGAGGACACCTACTTCTCCAGCTCAGGTAGACAAACAAATCTCTCTCATCTGTTTGTTTCACTTTATTCAATTTATTTTATTAATCTGGGCAATTTATTAAACGGCAATTTTCTGTCTTTTTCTCAAAGAGCAATTGAAGCCTTTGAAGACGTACGTGGATCCACATACATACGAGGACCCCAACACAGCCGTCATGAAGTTTGCCACTGAAATCCACCCCAGCCACATAACCAAACAGAAAGTCATCGGCGCTGGTGAGTGACAACCCTGCTGAGACAATCTGCTGTGGGGCTTAACTCTGAGATGTTGAAAGATTTTTCCAATCCCTAACTGTGCTGTTTATATTGTGCTTTAACAGGCTGACTGACAGTGGTTACTTTAGTGAGATTAGCATCTATCTGGCTGAGCTCTCGCACAACAAGTTGAGACATTTTGTTGTGTGGCAACTCTTGGCCGCTGCGTCGATGTGTTTTGGCTCGAGTCGGCACGAACAATTACACAAAGTGTTGCAGAAACAGTGTTTTGGAAGGATATCAGAGCACCTTCCCAGGCCCTGCCCAGATCTTTCACCATACGTTTATTCATGTGCGACCACCTTTACCCTTTGAACCCACAGTCTTTTTTTCAATATACACCCGCTCCCCAGTTCCCACGACCGTGCCACCCCCCTCCCCTTCTTCTCATGTGACAGCTGATTCCCATGCTTCCACACCACAGGCCATCTACCAATTATACAACACAGGCTCTCTCTCAACACCCAGCCAGAACACACCTATGTGAGAGCGCCTCAGGCAAAACAGCCGCAGAGACGTCCTTATTTCCTGCAACCTGAGGAAACGTATCAAATGCACATTCATCTGATTTCCCTTTTCTGAATCTATTGACGCGCCGATGTTGTCTTCCTGCAGGGGAGTTCGGTGAGGTGTACCGTGGTATTCTGAAGGTGCCGGGGAGGAAAGAGGTGGCGGTGGCTATCAAGACACTGAAACCGGGTTACACAGAGAAGCAGAGGCAGGACTTTCTAAGCGAGGCCTCCATCATGGGCCAGTTTTCCCACCAGAACATAATTCACCTAGAGGGGGTGGTCACAAAATGTAAGGAATTCTGTGAGTTTTGTTGCCTTTTTTTTTTTTTTTTTTTACTTTTCTCACTATTTTCTTGCCTGTTTCTGGCCAGTTCAGTCACATCATTTCTTCTTTTTATGTGTGTGTGCAGTCAAACATGCCATGATTGTGACTGAATACATGGAGAATGGAGCACTGGACAGATACCTGAGGGTAAGTACACCACATAACAGTTTTGCAGATGGAAATGTCTCTGCAACGCAGTATTAGTAAACTGGATAACTGGTTCAACATCATGTCTGTTTCTTTTTGCTTTGCTCACAAAATTAAAATGGATCTGTGCTCGTTTTCACTCATCAGGACCACGATGGAGAGTTTGCCTCCTTCCAGCTGGTGGGCATGCTGCGTGGCATTGCTGCAGGCATGAAGTACCTCTCTGACATGAGCTACGTCCACCGCGACCTAGCTGCACGCAACATCCTCGTCAACAACACGCTGGAGTGTAAAGTGTCAGATTTCGGCCTGTCCAGGGTGCTCGAGGACGATCCTGAGGGGACGTACACCACAAGTGTAAGTAGATATGATGGGACTTCCTGTTAGCTGTAAGCAAAAAAAGCACATCATTGCAAGTTGCAAGTGGCTTTAAGATTCTTGTGTTCCTTTGTTTGTTCCTCAGTCTCTAATTTAAAGGTTTTTGTCCCTCAACAGGGAGGTAAGATCCCCATTCGCTGGACCGCTCCAGAGGCAATAGCATACAGGAAGTTCACCTCAGCTAGCGATGTGTGGAGTTTTGGCATCGTCATGTGGGAGGTCATGGCCTTTGGTGAAAGGCCTTACTGGGACATGAGCAACCATGAGGTAAGTTTACAGGAAGAGCCACTTTACTCTAAGGTGTTGCTTTTATTTATTTTAGAAAGATACTTTTAGAAATGCCGACACAGATTAGAATAAGATCTGATTATTCTCCTGAAAACCTTCCTGCAGGTGATGAAGGCCATCAACGAGGCTTTTAGGCTGCCGGCGCCGATGGACTGTCCCTCAGCCGTCTACCAGCTGATGCTGCAGTGCTGGCTCCAGGATCGCTCCAAGAGGCCGCGCTTTGGAGACATCGTCAGCCTGCTGGACAAGCTGCTGCGGAGCCCGGACTCTCTGAAGACCATCGCAGACTTTGACCCACGGTAGGATTTATTTACATACCAGACTAAAGGCTCAAAATGCATGTTTTCCAGTGCTGAGAGCTGCTACTATCAGCAACCAGTTCTTGGAAACAACTCTGTGAGCAAATCTACTTCTGTTATGGATTCCATTTTAATCTCACTTCTGCTATTATTATTATTATTATTATTATTATTATTAATTACTTATTTAATAATAATGTGGCCACATTCTGCTTTTCAGCAGCCGGAGCTGAGGACTTAAGTAACAAACATAAAGTCTTAAAACTGGAGGGCTGTGAAACCTGACTTACGTGAGACTATCCAAAGACTTGACACGAAAAACACTCGAGGCTTATGTTCTCATGTAAAAATCCTAAAGCAATAAAAAATGAAATAAGACCGTAGCAGCAATTATTTTTTTATATTATATTATTATATTTATTATAGGTATTATATTTAAAAGACTGGATAGCTACTTTATTTGCTTGGCTTTTGAAGACAGTTGACAGTTGAGATGGAGACAAGAAACAAGGGGTATGACATGCAGGCCGGAATCAAACCAGGGACATAGTGTTAATGTGGTAGCGTCTCATCCCTTGCCTTGTCGTCCCTGACTTGAAACTTGATATGGACTTGTACCGGCTGACCTGAGGCTCGACATTGACAGATTTCTGACTGGAGACTTGTCTCGACTGTCCTGGAGACTTGACGCTTCAAAACACTTACAAACAGCTCTGGCAGCAGCTCCCCATTTATTTTGAGTTAAATACGTGATGTGTGTTTCAGGTTGTTTGCTGAGGAAAGGGGAATAGCTTTCAGATGTTCCACTTAAACCATTAAAAAGACGTACTGACACCTTGCCTGCCAGGCTAATACGGAAAATACGTGCGCACTCTGCGGACAGGGGATTTCTAAAGCTCTGGTGTATGTGATTGTGCGCATGAATGCATATTTTCCCTTTTGTGAGGGAGCATTAAGGCCTGAAATGGTGAGAAAGGACAAAAGGCTGCCATGCTTATATCTTTATCAGCTCTTACCCCGACTGCTCCAACTGGTTTTTATCACCAGCAGGTTTCCTGAACAGTAATTACAGTCCTCAGTCATGCACGTTGTTGTGGGTAAAGCCTGTTGATTATGATCATTTTGATCTTTTCTTCTTGCAGCATATCCATCCGCCTGCCCAGCACCAGCGGCTCGGACGGTTCCCCCTTCAGGTCGGTGTCTGAGTGGCTGGAGTCCATCAAGATGAGTCAGTACAGTGAGAACTTCACCTGCGCCGGGGTCGTCACGATGGACCAGGTGCTGCAGATGAAGAACGAGTAAGTGGGACCTGATTTCACATTTGGTGACACCACTTTGCTTGTTTTTGGCAAAGAAAGGCTACATTTTGTTGTCAAATTATGCCATGAATTAAAACCAGCGCTAGAGTGTTTTTCCTTCCAAGATGGAGTCTGTTATAGACCCCCCCCCCCGTGTAGTTTATGCATTTGTTTTCCTAAAAATATTGCTTTTTTACAGCCAGCATAATAGTTTGCGCACAATATAATCTTAAACCTCAGTTACAACTTGAGAAATGTTTAAAATGGAAAAAGTAATGGAGGGAAGGAGAGGGAGTGGGCTCATTTGTGGTGGGCTGGTGGTGGTGGCTTGTGGTCGCTGCAGTCCTTATTCTTCTTTCCTCTCTCCATTCTTTCTCTCCTCCCTCCCTCCCTTCACCCACAAACACTGGCTGCACTTTTCCTAGAGCCCCGAAAACCACCAGTGTTGCCTGTTAAGGGCAAAGGCCTTTTGTGGCTTCTTCGACATTAAAGGGGGGGAAGAAAGAGGAGAGAATAGCCTGCAGAGCCGGAGCAACTAGAGGAGATTAAGGGACTGAAATAGATGGGACGAGAACCGGAGTCGGTACATTTGTAGCTCCAGGAAGATTGAAGAGGTGTGCGCAGAATGCACCCCCTGAACTTATCAAAGGGTAATTTAAGGCAATCGGATCTTCTCAGATGTGCAGGAGTGCTAAGGGGGCAATTTAATGAAATGGACTCAACCCGTATGGGAAAGAAAAGGCTTAGTGAAGCACATAATATACGGCTGTTTTGGGGCAATAATGACGGCCAGAGCTTTTCCTAACCGCATCACCAGCTGAAACCCACCCCTCCTTTTCTCAGTTGGTCTCGCCCATGATTATGGAAGATGGGTAGACTGTAAAGCAGACGGCGAACCCTTTTGAAGTATTTGTCATACAGAATGGTGTGATTTCATGGCCCCATGTTTCCATCTCCGGGCATCTGGTAGCACTCTCAGAAAACCATCACTTATTTACAACCCACCCTCTGCTCGCCAGAGAAGTGATTCATGGTCAACAGGGAGAATCCTCGTTAGGTAATCAAGGCTGTAATTAAGGCTTTAGACTGCTGTGTTGCAGGGCTTTTGCAGGTTAGCCTCATATGCTTGTGATGAGCAACCCCCCCAAAATTATCTAAAGATAAATTGAAAGCTCTGCAGATTGCTGACTTGGAGCACACCCCATCTTGCTGTACCGGTTCAGCGATCAAGCTAGACATGAATGGCTAGCAGTCACGTTGGATGAGTGTGATTACTGCAAGGCTTGAGAGGCAGGAAGTGTGCGTGAAAAGTGTTGGAACGAGGCCAAAGTGTAAGTCTGTGTGCCGCTTCTCTTATGTTCTGTCATGTCTTTCTCTTTTACAGGGATATTAAGAACATTGGGGTGAGGCTGCCGGGCCATTTGAAAAGAATTGCCTACAGCATCTTGGGTTTAAAGGACCAGACCAGCACCCTGAGCGTGTTTGCAGTGTGATCCTGACAACGAAGGGAATTAAATTCAGGCACTGAAGCAGGCAACGCTTTGAACTCTTAAGCTGAGCTGGAGCGAAACTGCAGAGACGGCTTTGGATAGGCAGGACCGAGAGAACTGTGCCATCCTCTGGGGCCGACAGAATCAGACTGACTTACTGTACATTTTTGATTTCTTCAACTTATCCACACGGGAAATGAGCAAATATACAAACAATAGACCTATCAAGTAGACTCTGTATATTTAGATATTGATTTTTATTATCCGTGTCTTGTATAGACACAATTCGTTGCTTGTGCATTTTCATCTTCATTTCACATTCTTGCTTCATAAATGTCAACAATCAAGCCAGTTCTGGGAATGGCTTCAACTACACAAAATTACACCCTGACCTTTCTGCATCCAGTGTGAAACAAACGGGGAAGCACAGTTAGTATGGGAGCAGTGGAAGTCCAGCCCTGGCTCAGGTTGTGGTTGGTGCTGATGTCACCGCGTCTCCCTTTAATTGGCACTTTGGTCCATTTCCTGTTAGACCACTGAGGATGGAGCATCGAGAGGGCTGGAACGAGCTTGAGCTGGCCCAAAGTGAAAGTGTTGCTTGGGTGTATAAACACAGATGGACCTGGTGTTGTTTCTGGCCTTCTGCTGGCTCTGTGCGGAAAATTAAGCTATAATTATATAAGTGATGTTATATGAAAAAAAGAGGATATATATGAGGTACTTTGTGTGTACAGATTCACGTGTGTGTGTGTGTTTGGGCAATTACCAAAAACATTGAGATTAAAACTTATCATGTAGCACTTGGATCAAGAATCTCATTGTCTTGGTTTGCCTCTAAATTGCAAGAAAAAGGAGATCACGCTCAAAACCCCCCGAACAAAAAGAAATGGTATCGAAGTGAGAAGTTGTGTGAATGAAATCGGCCTCAGTTGGAACGCAACGCATCTGTTTGTAGCTCAGCAGTGACGAAGGAGGACGGGAGCAAAGTTTTTCCAAGCATGCAAACGCCCCGAGAGGATACAGAAAGATTTCCCGTGTTGTGGTTGAGATGATTTCATGCTTAATAATAGTTTGGTTTGCAATTTCAATGTGACATTTAGTTTTGTAGAAGCTGTACACCAATATTCATTCATATTTCTGTGGGTTTGAGTAACGTGTTGGCGGGATGAAACTATATGCTTTGACAATTAAGTGCTCGACTCGTTCCGGACATTCAGAGACATTTGAAAGTGCCTGTTGTTTGTTTGCTTCAGTCTGTTTAAATGAAGCAGCCCCACAGTGTGGTGGGAAGTGGAAAGCAGACATTTCCCCCAGTGCTCCTAATTGATGACTGCAAATCATTGTTACTGATGTGTACACCTTCCTTTACTTGAATTTTTACTTTCTTGTCAAATGTATCTGATTCTGTTGTAGCTGATAGATCCATCTTTGGAAAAGGGATTTTGTTTTTGTTATTACTCAGTTTCACTGGTTGTAATTACATTTTGTACATTTAATATGATTTCACTATTTACCATATTACCAAACTGATGGTTCTTCTAAGTTCCCTTCACTTTCCAAAGCAACGTCTTCTACCTTTGCAGCCTTTCCAAACTTTTTGAGACTTCCTTCATCAAACAGCAAACACCTTCCTTTTTGACTTGTTTTATACTGTATTTAATAGCCTATTTATTTTGTACTTTTATTTATTTATGCTGATAAACACTGAGCTGGGATAATAATTGAAGGTTGTTCTCTCATTCTCATTAATAAAATTTTAAGGCTCTAATGTCCCTTTTTATTCCTGCATTATTCAAACCTGCAATTGCCTTCATTGCACTTGTGCAGCAATAAAGTCTTAAACTGAATTTGGCTAAGCTGCTGTACGATTGACTCAAAATCAGGCAGAGGAATTTTTTTTATTTGAACAGTTTTAAACGGTGCCCGGGTGTTTCTACTTCCACCTGGATGTTCATATAATGCTGCTGGATGCTTTCGTCCCAAAGCTGGAACCTGTAATAAACATGCGAGTGCTTCATTACCTGCCATGGGAAACTGACACACACACACACACAGTGCAAAAGAAAGAACAACATTTCTCTGTTTAAAACAAATGGATTTGATTAAAGAATATAACCGAAAAATAAAAGTGCACTTGAAACTGTCAAATGTTGCTCTGATGTTTGTACTTATTGATCACTGTGATCTGACATTTGATTACTCCTGCCCTAGTGAAGTGACCCGCTGTGTGACACCACGTTTTCTTCGCCCATTAACTCTCCTGCTGAAGTCGAAGTCGGACGTCAGAAATTCTGCCTTCCTGCGTAGAAAAATACAGTGGAGCTGGCCTTTACTTTGGAGCAGTGGATATGAAACTAAGATACAGCTATCTGACATTATTATGGCATCACACATGTCTTTAATATAATACTTTAATGGTTTTTGCGTACTCATATTCCTTAATGCCTAAATATTGTTTCAGCGCTACATGAGCACAAATGTATTAAAACACGTGTGTGTTACTGCATGTCTTCCGTTCTCTCTCCCTACCTTTCCCGTCTCTCTCTGCTGTCACAATGTAAGAAAAATGCCAAAAACAACAGCAAAAAGAAAACCCCAAAACCAAAAACCCTTTGTGTGGTCAATGGTTAAACACAGGATTTTGAGATGTAGAACTTGCACTTCCAGTTATGAATATTTTATGGGTAGAAAGGGTTTCCAGATATGACATCATACGCTGTTGCACCAGGAGCGTTTCTGTTGTTTTATATTTTACATTCTTCTAATTTTGGCCATAATAGGCATTTTTCACAGCAGATATTCTGACTTGGAAGTCAAAACTACACAAATAAGACAAATATTATCCTTCAGATCTCATGGATTTCCAGTGGAGCATGGGATGCGGGGAGATCCCTAAACCTAACCACAGAAGCACCCGTAAATAAACTCGACGTAACTGTATTTGTGATCTTCCCATGCTCGACCTTGAGTGGAATATAGAATATGAAAGAAGGAGAGCGTGTAAATGTCGTCGTTACATGTTGCTTCATGTTGCATCAGTCTTCTTTTCAGATTGAGAGACTCACACCTGCTGACGATGCTAATAAAATGTCACAAACATGCAATACAAGTCCTAACAAGCCCCGTGTACTCACTCTGCTCTTCACCTTGACGGATCCACTTTGCCTTATCTCCGTCTGACCTTGCAGTGGCAGGGAGGGAAGTCCCTGGCGCCGCACATACTGAAAATTATCAGCTTTGGTTTATTGATACAAGTGACAAAGCCTTAAATGCATTCCTAAGATACGCGCCACACACTAGAAAGAGGAATGTCAATATTTAGGTATTGAATTAATCTGCGGGTCAACAGAGAAGCAGCAGGAAAAAGCTGAATGCAGACGGAGCATGGGAACTTGTATCTAACACTTTGCTCCCTCATGAGTCTTTGTCCTTTACGGTGTGTCCTCGCCTCTGTTGAACCAATAGGACGCCTAGAAATAGTCCTGGCTTTGAGTGGTAACTGTAAATTGAGAAAGTCTCCCACTCTTTTCCATCTCCATCATGGAAAAAGAGCAGCAGAGCCACACATTTACTGTAGCTGCTGACTGTACTCTTCAGATGTATGCAAATCCACGTCTGAGTGCGTCCGAACTGGCTGCTGGAGGAGTTTGGTTTATGTCCCTGTCGTCAGCTGTAATGTGATTATCCTCGCTCTGCGGGGGTTGAATGTGTGGAAGTTTGTGTCTTGTCATTAGGATGTAAATGACAGGGATGCATGGAGAGACAGAGAAAGAGCAGGGGGAGAGCCAGGCCTGGTGGAGGGGGGGGTTAGCCGGAGATTTGAGCCATACCAGGGCTTTACTGCAGGCCACAATAGCATGTGTGGTGATTGTGTTGAAGGCTTGGCGTCCAGGGCCCGGGCCTCCCCCCCCCGTGGACTGTTGTGTGTGGGGGCAGCGGCTTTCGCTTTCAGAGCTTTTCTCCTCCTTCTTGTGGCTTGTTAGATGTCTTTGTTTTCAGGGCGAAGGTCAATTTGAAAAGAAATAAGGAAGGAGGAAAACATTACCATGGCTCTGTTCATGTGCGACCTCTCCCTATACCGCCACCCGTCCATTTTTGTTTTGTTTTATGTTCTCCTGGCAGCTCTGTGTCATGCGCAGATTTGAAAACCAGCAACGCTGAGGAATTTACATCCTCGCTAATTTTAGCCATGGGTTCCTGACCAGAAAACACATCCTCCAATTTCTGTCTATATTGGTCTTCCTGCGTCTTTCCGCTGCTGTTTCTCTCACCAGCGCTCCAGGGCTTTTGTAGATTATTCTGCTGCTTTTAACTCTCCTATTTTCCTATTTTCACTGCATTCTCAATGAAAAGACTTCCCAAGATCACACTCTGAATGCTGCCAAAGCTCCTCTCCAGGTTTAATCCATGTAAAAACAAACTAAGCTGCTGGAACTAAATGCTTTAACGAACTTATTTAATAAGATACCGAGGAGCAAATAATTATTACCAGCATCCAGCATTACACAAACTGTGCTGCTGAGATGTGTTTGATGTCAGCGCGGGGCGACAGGAGGGGGAGCGCGGAGCAGAAACACAAGCCGCTGTTGACATAAGCCTTGTCTTTCAGCAGCCTCTTTGTATATTTTGAAACACCGGCCTAATTCACTCCATACTCCTGCTAATGACAGCGCTGATGTCACCCGACACATACAGATTCTCACAGATCCATCTTTACAGCAGCCTACAACAATCTCGGAGCTCCTGTTCCAGAGGTGCTTTTCAGGCTGCTGCAGTTTTCACGGAGGTTTTGTCGAGGACAGAATCATCAAACTGGACCAGCAGAGAGCATTTTTAGATGTTTTAGACAAAACATCCCTACCACACCCAACAGAAAACCATCCTAAAACTGTTTGTCTGAAAGGTCTGGTAGCGGTGTTGAAGGATCTAAAGAATGAAAAAGAAAGGTCACCAGCTGCATATTTCAGTTGTGCATTTAGGGGGAAAATATGCTCAGATGTTTGCCCTTTAGTTGCACTGCACTGCATAATATGGAAAGATATTTTATTTATATATATATTTTTTTTAAATTCAGTTTAACTTTTATTTAGACATCCGAACACACAGTGCGTCTTCTTTTGCAGCAAAACAATTAACAGTTACACTGAGAAATAAAATAAGGGACAAAATAATGGACAATAAACTGGATGCAAGCCCGAGCAGCAGTTACAGGTTACGGCCAAGCACGAGATTTGGAGTAAGCATCCCAATAATCCAGAGCTGAGAGGATAACTGCTTCAACAATCCTCTTTCTACACGTGTGAAGTTAATTCCGTACAAAAAGACAAGCTTTTGTCTTTTTCTATGGGACTTTTAATTCTTTTATTTGTAGTCACACCAGATGTTAATATATTCTGTGATCCTCTCAACATTAACCTGCTCAGAGTGGAGGATAAATACAGATATAATGAGTATGTAACTTATTATTTCTGTATTTTTGGATCTTGAAAGCTGTGTTTAATTTGCACGACACACTGATTTAAGTGTAATAGGAGCATCTTGCAGCGTAAACTATTTCTGAACATCTAATTTGACAGAATCAATATTGAACAATAATAATGACCCACAAAGTATAGGAGAAGCTTAAAGGTCCAGAATTCGGTCCACGAGGGTGGATTATATAATGCTCCAATATCTTAGTTGATGTATTATAACTTGTTTTAAGGACATACATTTTAGAGATGTGCTGCTCACTGCTATTGTCGTTACTGTTAAGTTACTGGTGCCAGAAAATCCCCATCTGATGAACGGGGAGGATGCCTGGGTAGGGTGGACCAGTAGAGTGGGTTGAGTGGCAACCGCTCTGATTGGCTGACGACACCTGTTATGCAAGAAAACATCAGAGTCAACTACCGGCCAAGTATGTTGACACATGTGAGGAATTTGACTGGGGTTGTCAGAAGCTCTTAATATACCAACACACACACACACACACACACAGCTGGAAGACACAAATTTAGACACCACAACTTAACACAGATTTAAAACAAAGAATAACAAACTAATATTGTAAGGTTTGAAGGTATGAAAAGTATGTACAGTTTCACATTGGCGCTCTATAAACAGGATTATGGTCTGGTACTTAGCACTAGGTGTCTACGTACACACCAAACAATTATGTGGTTGATTAAAACAATTGTTGGCTTAATAGCTGATGTTGAAAATATCATTAGTTGCAGCAGTAGCGTGAAATTCACTGGCATGAACTTTTCTGGCCCGAAAAGCAAAACTTTTTTAAACTTTTCAATACAGTCGGAGGTCTTTTGGAGCCAGCGTCTAGAGGACATTAGTGGTACTGCAACTTGAGTCACAAGCTTTCAACCACTATGTACCATGTATTTCTTGTATGTATAAGGATGTTTTCTGGAGCATTGTGAAGTTAACTTTACCTTTAAACTGCATGGGTGGTAAGTCCTGTATAGCTCCAAATATGTGTCTAATTAAATGTTTGTTTCTATCAAAAGAACCAAGCCCCACAAGTTAATATAACATTTTAACAGCAGCTAAATCCCCATAAAGAAGAGGAAAAAACGCAAAGTGCTGTGTCATTATTCTATTTCTCTTACCCAGCAGGGTCCCTGCGTCTTTATGGCTCTTTTTTCCTGCAGGGTTATTCTTCGTCTCAGCGACCCCCTCTCTCTTTCGGCCTGTCTGCATATGTTTTGGAGGCCATTAATCGTCCCCTGCACAACATGCACCCCAGCAGATAATTACGGTCATTAAACCAATTAGGGAGCACATGGAGGGGAGGTCTCAGTCAGGCCCTGAGGCCTTCCACTCCTGTTCTTCTCTACCAGCACGGCCGAGGTGGTCCGCTGAAACTCTGGCAAAGCCTTGAATAAAGAAGGGAATGAATTACTACAGCCCAGCTCTGGATTAATGCAATTTCCTGTTGGTGTAGCCTTGGCAGACCCTGCCAACTTTGCTGCAGGCCAAGTAACCAAAGCCATTATCCAGCAAAAGTCCTGACAGTTTTCACATCTTTTTATTTTGCGGGGCGCATTTGGGTTGGTGTCAGCAAAATAAGTTTTCCTCAAAGCTAAGAGGACTATTTTGGTGCATCTGTGGCAAAACACGGGAAATAATAAAAAGAGATCAGAAGTGACAGGAAAAGGAGGGAAGAGTGGTCAATCTGCAGACAGTGGTTTTCAACATGCTCCGTCTATCATGTGATTCTTGTGCTAATATTATGGTTTCATCCTGCCTGACACAGTGGGAGTTCTGGCAGAACGAGGCCGTAACACACAACACATGAAATTATGACTACTTGGTTACTGAGACAAATGGAACTGAGACTTCCAGTCACCGTCCACATGTGCAGGCGAGCCACAGAAAGTCCCTCACACTTCCTCAGAAGCTCTCACGTGGACATGTTGGACACCAAACTCTCCTCGGTTGTTTCGGCAAGATATTTCCCAGCATTCTTCATGTTGTACTTGGCACGTGTGTCTCTGAACTCTGCAAAGAAAGCCAAAGAGGAACAATGAGCTCCATACAGGTTTTTGCCTGCTTGCTTATGAATGACATGTTGAAGTGAAATGTAGATCTTGTAATGACTCCAAAATACATAAACAAAGAAAAACACATCAAATCCTGCAGGTTGAAGATAAGATCACACTAAGCACACTACGGTCCAAACAGGGCTCCAGCTAAAACTTTAAACTGTTATTTAAATGGTGTAAGCTTTTAACTTTTCACTGTTGTTGGAACCTCAGAAGTTAGAAAATGTGGATCAAAGAGAGTAGACATTGAATGAAACATGAGGAAATAAGGAAATGAGGAACTTTTATCCCACCTCAGTTGTAGAGGTGCAACAACGTCGGAGAAATGCCGTAATCATATGACATCTCTGATTGAAAACACTGAAAAAATCTAGTTCCTCAAATTCGGTTGGTTAAATTCAAACACCATCATCATCCAGGGTTCCTGCTGCGAGAAGCTCTGCTGTAAAAACAGATCTAAAAACCACTGAGCCTGAATGGAATCGCTCTGACCTATCACGTCACAGTCTGCCGGTCACATGATTATCTTAATCAGCAGGGACAGACACTTGTTGAAGCCCACCTGCCATACTTTTTCCTTTCTGAACCCTGATTCAGTCCTCACCATCGAGTACCTGGTGCTCCTTTAAATCAGCTGTAGCTGTCCTGGCTGCATGTGAGATGTTGTGTTTTACTTTCCCCTTTTATGCAAGTCAAGGTAAATTTCTGCCTTTTGGTAGTTTTATTAAATGATCCAAGCATCTGATCTGGCTTAAATGCCAGAGGCAGAACAATCTTTTGTAACCTGGAGGTTCAATTCAACTTGAACATAGTAAAAGTTGTTCAATTCTCCTTTCTGCTTTCAGTTAACATTAATACTATTGCAAGACTGAACTTGCGGTATTACGACTATTATTTACTTTCATTATGAGGTGGCCTCTTTGGATATAAACCAGAACAGCAGCACTCCAAAAGCACCAAAAGCTCAAAACTCTGGTTTCAGTTTCCTCTTTAGATTTTTTTGTCTCAGGACAAACAAGCCTTCATTAGAGCCTCGTCTGGGCTGAGTTTTTTGTTGCATGCGATCCTACAACCTCAGGTTGAGCTACTGCAGCCAAACCGTGTTGAGTAGAGGAGCTGACCGACAGTGGAGGATCGTACTGGGCAGCCCCAAGTGTGAAATGTGGAACTGTGTGAATGTGCAGCGGGGTGGGTCTATAAAGAGCACGGAGGTCTGGCAGCTTGACCTTGTGAAAAGTTTAATATATACCTCCAATTAAGTTTTTTCCCTCTCATATTTGACTTATGTCGGAGCGGGAAATTCCCACACTGACTTACACCAACAAAGACTTTTTAAATCCCCCCAGAAGCTGTTTAATTCCTGTCTTGCAGTTGGAGAATCAAAGTAATCTTTCTTGTGCTGTGACTTGACAGTATGAAATGAAAACGGTGCATATAAATGACAATATTTGAGGATCATCCGGTCCTGAAAGGCATCCAACTCCCTCTTTGCCTCAAGGGACCACAGAAATGATTGTAGCTGAATGTCTGTGGCTTCGCAGTGAATGTGTCCATTCCTCCTGCTCCTGTTGCTCTCTTCAACTACTAGTCACTCATTTAATCAAATTCAAGATCCATTGTGTTTGATGAGAGATCGAAACAGATTAGAGGTTCAGACACACGCATGAGGAAGATAAGAAACAAGTTTTATGGGCAGATGTAAGAACTGCATGTAGAGGGACAAACAGGTTTGCACAGCAGCAGGTGGAGATCGACTTTTCTGCAACATGCAAGGTGAGAGGCAGGAACCGACCCCTGGGGGATTAGAGAAGACTTTCTCCTGCTGCACTGAATTATTGATGAAACACTTTTCCTCTGCACTTTCTCACAGTTCCTATTGCTTTGACCACGAGCCGTGTTTGGTTTAACAATACTCGAGGAGTTCACAGAAAATACTCTGAAATGAAACACATGTAGAAGGTTGTGACACTGCTTTCTACTCTGTGATCATTAAACTGCTGCACTTTTGCCTTTTTACCACAAGAGGTCAGACTGCTCCTAACCAGCCCTCTCCTTTTGTCAAGAGTGTTATAAAGATGTCTTTGGGGGACTCGAGTTTCTTGAAGGTGCTCTAGTGTTTTAGGCTTCCTTGAGTAGGTTTCAGGAATCCATGGGGGAGTTTCAGTACCACTTGATGAAGTTAGGGAGTCTTTTTTGGGGGGGAATTTAAGGGGTCCACATGTTTCTTGCAGGCAGTTTCACAATTTAATGATTAGGGATTAATGATTCAGTTACAATTGCTTCAGAATTCCCCTGAGTCCCCAGAGAGCAGCCTGAAATACCATTACTGACCTGGAAAGGCATTCCAGGTCTTTATTGAGGTTCCCGGCTAATACAATGTTAAGCTTGAGCATATCCCCTATTGCCATGACAACAGGATGTTCCCCATGATGGATGCAAGGGCACTGTTGCTGCAGGTGAGCAAAGCCCTAGTTACATTATCCCAGAGACCAACAGGGACAAGGCAATGCAAGTTTATTTATATAGCACCTTTCATACACGGATGCAATTCAAAGTGCTGTTCAGAGAAAAGGACAAAAAGAAAAAGCAATGTCTGAAAACAAGGGTCTGACACACAAACAAGTCTGTGTGTGTGTGTGTGTGTGTGTGTGTGTGTGAGTGTGTGAGTGACAGCTAACGAGGAGGCATCATGCTGTGTATATTACTGTATGAGTTTGCTATATATTAAAGGTTTACAGATTGTTTGTAGCACAGAGTATTTTGAATTTTATTTTTGTTATATTGTGATTTTGAGTAAAACATTTTTGCATTCTCGAGGTATTTACAAACAGTATTGTTGTGATCTCGGTACCAAAAGTATATATTCGAAAAAATGTCAAACCATCCTTAGCCCTAGATAGGGTAGCTAGATAAATTGCTAGATAGCTAGCAGCTAGCTAAGTAGACATAGACATAGACTGACCTTAAAACTAGGATTGTGTAAGACGTTAAAAACGGTATAATTTTGGTCTCATTACCAAATATATTGGATACGTTATTGAAAGATTTCAAGACTCAATTGAAATTTAGTTGGACAGCACCATTTCATAAAACAGCAGTTCAGATAATTTACATAAAAACTAAATAAAACAGCAAAAGTGCAAAAAGATATCCATACATACATTCACATTAAATACACATACACACACACATACAAACAAACAAACACAAATACAGTGTGTTCTTTAAGACAATGCTCTAGTGAAGGTCTTTAGTTTGGATCTGAATGAACAGTCGAAGCAAGTTTTTAAACCAAAACGAGCATTTTAAATTGTATTCTGAAAACAAAAGCACCAAAAAATAAACAGATAACCAATGATGGTTTGGGAGGACTGAAATATGTAATATGGCCAGATTTCTTTGTCCTGGTTAGAACTCATGCGACTAAGTTGTGGAAAAATTGTAATCTGTGGTTTGTTTTGTTTGTAAGACCCATAAACTGCAGCAATCCAGCCGGCTCATAACCAACGCATGCATGAGTTCCTAAGAAAGCCTCTGATTCTGAACATGTTTCTGAGTCAGGAAAAGGCAAACTTGGTGTATATATTATATTTTGTATTTAATATAAATTGTGAAATGATAATGCTCAGTAATTGTCCTATACTGTACATTAGCAGTGGCAAGTAGACATCATTGTATACTGTAAAGCAAGGAGCTGAATGTTTATACAATTACAATATTCAACATATTGCTCCATCATCAAGCTCTCCATTCACAGTGAGTCTCTTGTATACAGTAGGATGGAGAGGGAGAACAGAGTGGGAGGAGAATAGAAGAAATAGAGGGAGGGGATTCAGAATTGTCAGCAAACAGGCATTCATGCTTTCTCCCCGACTGTCCTCTCTCTCTCTCTCTCTCTGTCTCCCTGCTCCCCACACTTTGTCTGTGTCGCTCTCTCAGCTCTCTGCTCTTACACAGAAAAGTCAGCCAATGCATTTGCCTGCAGCTCATCTGGCATCAGCTCTTACTTTCCCCCTCCCTCAGTTCCTCATTTCTCTGCTGCTCCGCTGATACTTCTGCTGCTGCTGCTGCTGCTACTGTTGCTCCTGCTGCCTCTTCACCTCCCTTCCTTCCTCCCCTTCTTCCTCTCTTCCGCCCGCTCCTCATCCTCCTCATCCCCAAGCCACCATGGTGAACAGATAACTGCCCGGCCGTCCTGAGACCATGGGTGCCTGCCTCTGCAAAGGTCACAAAGGTCAGTGCCGAAGTCCACCTGTTTGTGTGTCTGTCCGAGGGTTGGATCAACCTGTGGGTAGCACTGACAGCCGCCAGCAAACATCTGAGGAGCAGAACAGTTTCAGAAAGTTACATCATGCTTTTGAGGGATAGCTGTGTGTGTGAGAATCTAGACAATCACAGTAAATTAAAGCAAAGAGGTGTCGACAGCAGAGGTTAAATGGAGGTTAAAACCACCTGAATGTGTCGCCTGGCAGACGTGTCTGTGTGATGTGAATCCATCATGGGAATAATGAGTATGAAACGAATGTACAGCACCATTTCTGCCATGAAAGCATCACCAAAAAACTTACTTTGATCTGCACTTTCTTCTTGAGCTGAGTGAATGGAGACTCCTTTAGAAACAAAACTTGGGGTCAGGTGTTTGATGAGAGGGGCCGTGGGGACAACAGTGGCTTTAGGATGTGATGGCTCCATCCGAAGCTTATCTTCAAGTTGACTTGGATTGTGATTTCCTCTCCCGTGTGTGCTCTCTGGCTCTGCTTTGGGTGGAAATAAGGAAGTGTTTGTTGCATTTCAGAAGCTGTCTGGATAAAACAACAGTGCCTCAGCTGGCGGCAGGGCCTCTTGTAGGAAGAACACGAGTACTAATGTGATCTGTCAAAATAAATACATTCTAATACAACAGAAGTAGCTTTCAGTGATACCTCCGAACAACAGTGCATGCCATTTAACATCACATCACATTCTTTTCAGCCTGAATCTGCGATGCATCGTCTCACAGTATTTTGTGAGACAATGTCTGCTTTTCTTCGGGAAGGTTCTCTTTTAACAAGGTGGAGTATCGAGTGCAGCGCTTTCAAGCAGGGAACAAAAGAGGGGAGGCAGCTGTGAGCTGTGTGTGTGTGTGTGTGTGAGTGTGTGTGAGATTTAACCCCGTAAGGACAGCGGATTGGTTTAGGAATCATGATGGGTATCTTGACCTGCTAATATCATGTGTTGAACCAGTGTGTGTGTGTGTGTGTGTGTGTGTGTGTGTGTGTCTGGCTTAAGTAAATAGAAGGGCATCACTTGTCTGCTGTTGCTGTAGCGTTTCCATAACGACAACCAATTGTCTTGACGACACCTCCCAAGGGAAAGCCCAAGTGTGTGTTTCTGTGTGTGTGTGTGTGTGTGTCCACTGACCTTTTCATATGAACTGTACTTCATTTCCTCTTGTCACTCACATAAACCCCATCACCATCAATTATGAAGCAAACAGGCGAAGTGTGGGCCACTGCAGAGTTAAATATGCAGAGAGGCTCCGCTTAAATGACTGTATGACGATTCACGGCCGGCGCTCTCTCACTACATATGAGCCTCGCTTGACCCCTGGGGTGTGTGTGTGTGTGTGTGTGTGTGTGTGTGTGTGTGTGTGATTCCCCACAGAGCTCCACCATCCCATGACGGCGCTGCAGGACCAGAATGAGGAGGGTCAGCCGTCCTCTGTCAAGGTGAATAAAAAGCCGTCGCCTTCGCCTTGTAGGTTTTGGTCTCATGTTGGCCTTCACTTCAGTGTGTCTGCCTCACATCTGTAGAGTGAAAGCAACATGTTTTGGCTTTTACTGTGTAGCTTTCAGTGAAACTGATTCTTATTAAGCAAAAAAGTCCCTATAAAAACTGTTAACGCCGTGTTCTGTGGATTATCCAGTGAAATGGGGAAGTGGTTTCTTGGTGAATTATTTTAATAAAACATGTCAATGCTGTTAGCAAACAAAATTCTATTCACCTAAATTGTATCGGGGTAAAAAACAAATCTGGGAATATCAAACCAAACCCATCTGCATTGCTAATACAGATAAGTATGAAGATAGACGCCGTTCTGATGATTAAAGAAGAGTGAAATAAGCTGAATATTTACAGTAATGGAGGGTTTTAATAGTCCACATCACCGGCTCGCTTCAAAATGATCTGGAGTTCTCTCAACACAAGCAGCACAGCTCAGATTTAGCTTGTAATTTAACCAATTATCTGCCTGTGATATTTGTATTGCACAGTGAGATAAGTGTAGCTGTAGGCAGGAAGATCAGCTCCATTTTACTGTTAATATCTCACACATAACATGTTCAATGTGCTCCTCCTCCAGGCTCCATCACACTCCCCATGCCGTCTTCTGGAGTGACATTTCCTGCTTTTTACCAACATGATTAATTATCGAGAAGCTTTCTCTTTGTTTTGTGTATTTTATATATCAACTCTATTAAAATGTCAAATATGACGGTAAAACGCATTTAGTTTCTGAGCTAAGGGTGAACTACATTTAACATTCAGAGCCTGTTATATAATATTATTATTTGCCTATTCAAGTTAATATTTAATAGCTTTTCAAATAAAATACACTTTATGAGACATAGTAGAAATATTAAATAACAATTGTAAAACATGTATTGAAGAATAATAAAAAGAGCGGTTTCCAGGACCAGGGAGTTGCTCCTTGGTTTTGCAGAGACCACACATCTGGCAGTGAAGCAGCAGCCTGTGGATGTGAAAAACACAAACGGCATTCATTTGACCAAGAGAGCGCTCGGTCTTCCCACTTTGTTCAGTTCACATTTGTACATTTTTACGTCTTTAAAACTTAATTTGGAAGTTTGAATTGGAACCATGCCCCATGCACTAATATGTAAACAAATACTTACTCATAATCCCATTTTGCTTGTGACATCGTCATCAAGCTTGAAAATGTTACTCTAGAATCAAGAATACCAAACCTAAAGGAATTTATGTGCAGTTTCTCTTTTCATATTGATGGCAGCTACTTGGGTGTAGAGTTTAAAATATCTTCCTTTGATCGCAGTTTATTGAGACGTGAATGCTGAAAGGTTTCCACAAATAGTGGATCAGTCACCATTTCTCCCTGAAGGAAAAAACAAAGAAAGACAAAGATTGAGTCATCACACTTAGGATGTGACTACCAGAGGACGATGTATGCCAAAGAGCTTATATATGTGTGTGTGTGTGTAAATCTCATAACTCTGCTTGTGGTGATGTGTATGGTTCAAAACATCATTCAGATGGTTACCTGCTCCTCTGCACGATGAGAAACCTCTTTTTGGCATATGAGACCCATTCAAGCTAACAAGAAGCAATTTTCTTAGTTCCAACTGGAAATAAAATACAATAAAATACAGTTCACCTTAGACGAAGACATAAAGATGTGATATTCTTCTTCTTCTTGTGCCTATTATTGTGCAGGATGGCAAGAATTCCTCCAACGGCCGCGTGGCAGATAAAACCAGCGGCTATGACATCGGCGAGCTGGCTACCTCCTCTTTGATAGGTTAGACACACACACACACACACACACACACACACACAAACGTCACCAGGTTTAGTTCACGTTGTGTTTCATTATGAATCAAACATACTGAGACTGAAGGAAAAGCTGGCTGGGAGATTGTGTTAGTATCCATGGGAGGTTAGTGATGTAATTTCCCTTCTTCTTCGTGCCCTTTCTCTTTTACTCATTCTGTAACACCAATATACCCAGACAGAGCTGGGTGAACAATCAGGTACACACACATTTCCTTCTTCCATTTGATTTTCTTCTCCTCCTTTGAGTCTGGCTTCCTCCTCTCTTCATGCTTGTGCCTCCCACTCTTTTTCATCCCCTCTCCCATCCTGTGTCTGTCTGCCTCATCTCGACTGCTCCCCTCTCTCGACGGGAGGTTAATTATCTGAGTTAATGTGTTATGCCTTGCTGAACTTTTCCCAGTGAAAGCTCCTTATTATCCCGACAGTATAATTATCCGTATGTTAGACAGATAGAGACATTCAGGCAGATGGCTGAAAGGCTGAAACCTGCTTTGGGAGTGACAGAATCGTTCTGTTAAAAAGAAAGAATTTACTCTGACTTGTCGGTAATCGCTAAATTGGCAACGCGAGTTCTGTACAGTTGAGCAGTCACAAAATGCAGTTAACAACCTACCTGGTCAAGTCAGATCACACTGAACAAACTCAAATATTATTGATCAAATATAAATATATTTAGAAGAATGTCATGCTGACAATATTGCTTACTTTTTTCTTCTTGTCTGATGTATGTTCACCTAGAAACGTTGATTAGATTCCACAAATGCAATAGTGTTGGACTTAACAAACCAGTTAATGGCAGTTGTGTTACTCTTACAGCCTAGTACTGGGACTAAACATGCCTTTAAAAGAAAATAAAGATGGTTTAGTGGGAATGTGCAGCAGATTTCGTGGAGACCCAGTTAGATTACGAGATATCTTGCATGCAAAGTTAAGTTCATGTGCTCATCAAATTCCATGGCATTCACATTTAGGATATTTCACTACAACTACAACAACAAATTCTGGCCTGATGGTTTCATTAAAGGAGAGGTCAGTGTCACCAAAAATATTTACATGCACAGACTGACCCAACAATCGTTTGTTGCGTTTTGCATGTTTAGCCATGCTGGCTCGCGGCTCTACAGATGTCAACTGACTGTTAACTGAAGTTAACAAGTTAACAAATAGTTGAGTTAACAAATCAGACATCAGAGCTTTTTTAATCCAACATGAGAATAACTTGCCTGACATCACCAGACCAGTTTGCCAGTTCGAATTAGTCTGGAACCTCTCAGTTCATTTTTAATTTCCAAGCAGCGCAGACCAAAATGCCCACAATCAGTCAGAGCAATGAAACATGAATCTTGTCAGAAGTACCCCAAACACATCTTTCTTGTCAACAAAAGCTTTAAGTGCAGTGGTTTCTTCTTCAGACTGGTTGGCTGGAAATCTGTCCAGGAGACGGGGACGAGGCGCAACTGCCAGAGCAAATAAAACACGAGCTTGCAGTTTCATCCGGTCCCCCGGCTAAAGAACACCACCAGGCCTGCACAGAAACCCAGTCAGTAACCCTCTTCAGGAGCTGACGGCGTCTTTAAATACTGTTTGTTAGCTGCACTAAACCTACACATAAAGAGGAAAGGCACCACACCCACTACTGCCCACTACGTTCAGAGAGACACATTGAACACACCATTGTCCTGTGGGGTGCTGTGTCAACATCATATGATTCGGCCCAAAATATCAAATGTGAAAAACCAATGGATGTGACTGCCGTGTGCACACAACTTAATCAGATGCAAACGTAGCTTCTTCATAACAGAGCTGTCGGAGTGTGAACGCAGGGTGAGACGGCAGAATCTCTAGGTGTGGAGCTCAAATGAAAATAACATGTTGTGATGTTTTTCTCAATTTCACTCAGCGCATACTGCCTACTCTCTTGGCTCCCTTCTTTTATTTAGCTGCATACGTTTCCTTCTGCTTCTGCTCCTTGTTTTTCTCCTCTCTGAGCTTGCTACGTGTCCTCCCCTGTTCCTGGTCTCGACATTGTTCTGCCTATTTTCTTTAACTTCTTACCTTTTCCCCCTCGTTCTCTTTCTATTTTTTTCCTGCACTATGACGTAGGTTTGTTGTCTCTTTCACTTCCACTCTTCATTTCCCCGAGACCTTTCTACCCTTGAATCTGCTGATTTAAAGAAACAATGGCTTCTTCGTAGTTTTGCCCAGTGATTCTACGGACTATGAATACCATATTACTGTAGAGATAAAGGGACACAGCCCCTATATTAGATACTGCTTAAAAAGAGTCCATTTAGGGCTGTAGATCTGAATCCGACTTAAGTCACAATACCGAGTACTTGAGAGTAGATTTGGACTTGACTGCTGTGAGACTTGACTTACTTTAGACTCCCTAAATACATGACTTGAAACTTAAAAACAACAAGGTTTATGTCTCAACTTGTAAACATTTGCTGTGCTTTCTGCCTGCACACACCTTCAGACCTACATGAATGACAGTGCTCCAGTAAAAGCTGCACTGACTCGAGACCTGAAGGAACCGGTTCCTCAGTGACTTGTGAGACTTAAAAACAGCTCTGGCAAACGACACGTTTTAATCAAACCTCAAGTTAAACCGATAACTAGAGGTTAAAATGTTTTTTCATTAGGTCTTCTATCCAAGTGAGCGTCATACTGTGCTGTGGAAGTGATGTCCGTAATAAGCAAGAAAATGTACAATTTTGTCCAAAATCACCTCGGGTGCTGTTCCACTCTCATTTTCAATCTTCTCCATTTTGTCCTTTATGGAGCTCTACATCAGAAGGCAGCAGCAGAAGTGCCTCTTTCATGGTTCAGGTTATGCAAATCAGGAGTAAATGGTCACCTTCAAAGACTGAATCCTGCTAAAAATGTAGAATTTCTTCTCAAGTATCTCAACTATCATGTGTTAGGGGCTGGGGAGTGTGGACCCACAAGCAGGACTCGGACAAGTAGGTGACGGAGGTGTACAATGGGTTTATTGGCACGGAGCAGTCTGTGAGGTGGGGGAAGGTCGGAGGAGC